>VWYK01066160.1:0-17494 GCA_013399775.1 Semnornis frantzii | reverse complement strand
TTGTAAGTGCAGCAAAGCTGTTTTGTAGTAAACTTTTTCCAACTTTCTGATTTCCTGCATTACTAAATTCCCTATAAGCATCCTTGTGGAGATTTTCTCGAACGAATTTGAACCCAATCTAACTAATTTGTATAGAGTTGTGGGTGGGGCTTTTGGAAATAAAATAACTACAGATCTTATAATTCCTGCCTCGTTAATTCCCACAACCAATTCAGGGTGAGCTGCAGGGAGAAAAGGTGTTGGGTTAACCCTGAGATGAAGAACACATTAGGAGCCAGACTGGTGCAGGATGCCATATCCCCTGTATGCAGCCAGATAAGGAATGGAGGACAAAACATCCTTTACATGGGCCACCAAGGTCTGGTTTTGCCATGTAACTCATTTCACAGTTGCTGCCACCACCACCTTATCAGTATTGTTTCTGCTCTTGTATGATCCTAGAGAAGCTGTTTGAAGAGATACCAGCTGTTCCCACCAGCTGTCTCCCCTCTTTATTTCTCCCTGCAGAGCTCTGATTTTGTTTATCACTGATTGACATCTCAAAAAGCTGCTGCTGCTTCTGAAGACAGAGCTGTAAATGTTTTGTCTAACACAGTCCTCTGAAAAATATTGTGACTTACACAAAAACCTGAAGCGTCTCCCATCTACCAGCAGAGATCCTGCCTCAGCTGCATTGAATTGTGTACTTGGGGTTTTGAGCAAAAAAGCTTCCTCATCCTTGGATGAGGAATCCTTTTCCAAGGAATCCTTTTCCAAGAAATTATTTTCCAAGGAATGCTTTTCCAAGGATTCCTCATCCTGCTCTCATCCTTCACCAGGAGGAAAATTGCAATGATTTTGGCTCTGGTGTCTCTTGGGGGGCTCAGTGGTCTGACTCTCCATCACTGAGTAACCAAAGAGCAGCTGCTCGTTTCTGCCTGTCCCACAAGTAACCTGAGACTCACTGATGCCTGGGGCTGGCCTGGAATTGGCCTGGGACATACCTACTGCCTCTCAGCAGCCACCCTTCTCTCCTCCCCCTTGCTTGGTGCCGGTAACCCAGCAGCGTTACTGAATGACCTGTGCATGGGTAATTGCCCAGGGCATGACAAAGGGGCACAAACCAAACCTCAGCCATAAGACTCAGCTACTGCTTGAGAGGTGGCAGTGCAGCACCTCATTAGCATTTGGGGTATGGAAAAGCCCTCACCCAACCTCACCCTTCAGCTACTCTCTGAGGTGGTGCCCAGAAAGGTTTTTCTGGGAAAAACATGTGTGTTTTCAGACAGAATTTTCCAACCACGGTGGGATGGCCTTTCTCATCCTGCTGCCTGTGAGACCCTCTCTCTGCATTTGTGCCACTCTTTTAGGAGAACATAGTGCTTGCAACTGGGCAAATGTTTAGCAGAAGATGGGCCCGAGTGTGAAGACTTTTACCCCACGAGTTTGGAAGAACTTGGAGCAGGATGAGCTGTGAAGGACAGGAGTTTTGACATGGGCACCCAGGTGCAGGGCTCAAGCAATGTGGCCAGAGAAGGGACAGGAGGCTGCTGTCATCCACCACTACTCTCTGTCCCTAGTACAGTGCAGGAAGAGATGAGACACCCACTTTGTGGGTAAAGCTTTCTGCAGCCTATCCAACACTGTGCAATGCCTACTCAGCCCCACCTTTCCCCATCTGTGCTGGTTTGAAGCTAATTGGAATATTTTTATGAAAAGAATTAGATTCTAGGCTGTGAAAAGAAAACAATGGTGATGTCTGCTTCACTCATAGGCTTGATGAGATGCATAAGAACAAGGACACAAATATAGATAAGAAAGAGAGTCTCTCTCTGGGAGCTGCTGTGTTTGCTGGCCTTTCTGCTGTGTAACCCAACTAATCACTCTGCTTCTAACCCCCCTTGCTAATCCTCCAAACTCACCTTGTACATAAGGTCTGCTGGACTGCTCCTGACTCCTAGTGTAAGAGCTGTGGAGTGCTGTGAATGAAGTGGTGATGGCTGTTCACCTTTCTGAATGTGGGCTTGACTTCCCAGGTTGTCTGTGGAGAGGAGAAGGAGCCTATGCTCCGGTGAGGTAAGCACAGCTGGGAGGAGTGAGTGTGCTTTGTGGCAGCAGGCTTCGAAGTGCCGTCAGAACTCAGTGTTGCTGTTATTACAAACCTGCTATGTAGGATTAAAAGCCAAACCAATCAACCAACCAAAAAAACCCAAGCTTAATTCAAAGCCTCCACTGCATATATGTCTATCAGTTGACTTCTGCCCAGAGTGATTTCACTACAGAGTCAAAGCCTTGGGCCATCCCCATCCTCAGAATGCGTCCTGAGGCACCAGTAATTCAGATGCTGATGTGAGAGCTTCAACACTGCCAGGGCTACTCCTGTGGGTTTGTAGCTGTGCTGGGGGAACCTGGATGGGGAGCCATGGGACATCCTAGCACTGCCAACATTCCTATCATCTCCTCACATGCACACAAGCAGTGGCACATCCCGAGTCAGTCACCACCCCACAGGCTGGCTACTGCTGCAGCTGGCACAAGGTGACACTTGGCAAGAGCTCAGATGCCTTTTTCTCTGTGGTCAGAGATGAGACATGGCTCTGGGGTAGGTGTGGGAACACAGGATCTTTGAAGATCTTTGCGCCCCAGCTGATATCTGCTGCTCCTCTGCCTTCCTAAGGCACAGGCAGCCTGTGACCCACCTCAAACCTGGCATGCCATGCAAAGGTGTCAGGCACAGCTAGACACTGTTGAAGGCACTAGACAATGCTGGTCAAAGCCAAGAAGGGGTCATGAAACGGAGCTCCAGTTGGAAAGGCCACCACTCAGAATCGGCTCAAAGCACATTTCATCATTCAGTGCATGTGGGTATCTAAAGCCTTCTGGACCTGGAAATTAGAGTTGTTTGCCTCCCAGGCATGAGGTTTTCTGTCAAAACTGCTGTCTGGAAGTCCTTCAGAGCTAACCTCATGATTTTGAAATAACTTCCTGAGTATGAGAAGCTGTTGATGGAGCTGTCTCGTGGGAGATGCAGCATAAATTAAGATGTATTCACATCTGCCTTAGGTGCACAGGCTGCCTAGAGACGCCTGTGTGCATTTGCTGCTGCCATCAACCAATTCATAGAATCATAGAATCAACCAGGTTGGAAGAGACCTCCAAGCTCATCCAGTCCAGCCTATCACCCAGCCCTAGCCAAGCAACCAGGCCATGGCACTCAGTGCCCCATTCAGGCTTTTCTTAAACACCTCCAGGCGCAGTGACTCCACCGCCTCCCTGGGCAGCCCATTCCAATGCCAATAACTCTCTCTGGCAAGAACTTCCTCCTGACATCCAGCCTAGACCTCCCCTGGCACAACTTGAGACTGTGTCCCCTCATTCTGTTGCTGGGTGCCTGGAAGAAGAGCCCAACCCCACCTGGCTACAACCTCCTTTCAGGTAGTTGCAGACAGCAATGAGGTCTGCCCTGAGTCTCCTCTTGTACAGGCTGCACACTTCCAGCTCCCTCATTCTCTCCTCACAGGGCTGTGCTCCAGGCCCCTCACCAGCCTTGGTGCCTTTCTCTGAACACACTCCAGCACCTCAACATCTCTCTTGAATTGAGGGGCCCAGAACTGGANNNTCTGCCTGGCTGCTCTCCAGCCACTCTATCCCCAGCCTGTAGCAGTGCTTGGGGTTGTTGTGGCCAAAGTGTAGATCCCTGCTCTTAGCCTTGTTAAATCTCATCCCAATGGCCTCTGCCCACCCATCCAGCCTGTCCAGGTCCCTCTGCAGATTCCTCCTACCCTCCGATGGATCCACACCTACTCTTAACTTGGTGTCTTCTGCAAACTTATTGATGCTGGACTCAATCCCCTGGTCCAGATCATCGATAAAGATACTGAACAGGATCTGGCCCAGCACTGATCCCTGGGGCACACCACTGGTGACAGCTGCCAACTGGATGTGGATGTAGCATCATTCACCACCACTCTCTGTGCCCAGCCCTCCAACCAGTTCTTGACCCATATCACAGCTTCTTAGCTGCAGCAAACCTGTAGGTCCCACTGAATGGTGGGTAGGAAGGAAAATAATTCAATGTGCTGTGGTGAGCTCATACTCTTCCTTGAGAGAAGATGGTGTAATCAAGGTCTCCTTCATTGTGTGCTCTCATGGTGTGATCAAGGCCCCTTTGCTGTCTGCTCTCTATTCACAGCCTTCTCTCCTCTTACACTTGGCACAAGGTGCTTTTCTGGGCACTCACCTTGTATCCAACTGGCACCCAATTCTTTTGTGGTATCTATGTCTCTTCATAGAGTGCCTGAGGAGACATTCAGCCATGGCAGAAATCCCTTTCCTAGCCTCACCTTTCCCCAGGTGCTTCTGACTCAATGGAAAACCCAGGCAGACACCCACCATCCTGATCAAGATGTAACTAGCCCAGACACCACAGTATTTTTTCAGCCCTGGTGACTCAGCCTCTGCTAACAACAGTCATCAGGGACTATTTCACCCTACCTTTCCTCATAACCTGTGCAACACTCTGAGCTTCAGATCAGCTTTTCCAGCAGGGAAGTTGCTCTCCAGACTGTGCTGCTCCTTCTCCGTGATGCACCTCATGCTTGCTGCTGCCAGCTGCCGAGGGAGGCAGGATCAAAAGTGGACAGCCCAGCATCTCCACTAGCTTTGGCACTTGGGACAGATGAATTAGCAAAGCTTCTGCTTGAGCTGATGTCCTTTTGGGGCTGCTGCTGACTGTCAAGGGATTTGCATGGCCAGCTGAGGACTTTTTTCCCCCTCTGCTGTAGTTCCATGGGCTACTTTCCCAAAGATAATTATATGACTCACGAAGACCAACGCATACCTCACATTCCTGTGGGAACCATCATGCCAATAAGTAGTGTAGAACATTTTGAAGCTCTTTGAACACACAGGAGCAGCTGAATTCCCGTGACTTACCTACCCAAACTCAAAGCAAGTCCAGGCAATGGCTGCATAGTTTTCGTGGAGCCCTTGCCCAACAGAGGACAAACATCTGCCTGAGAAAGCTTTGCTATTGCAGCACCAAGGCACAGAGGCTTTTTGTCAGCAGGGAAATCACAGGTGGTCTGTCAGGTAAGTTTCACTGTTTCTATTTTTCCACTTTTGGAAATACTTGGTCCAAACCGAGGCTGGAATTGCAACATTTTCTACTGTGAATGGAAAAAAAAACAAGAAAAAACCCCAAGCCTGTTGTATGCTTTCTGAGAGGTGACAGGAACAGCACAAGGGATTATTCTCTCTTAAATAGCAAAGTGATTGTTATGGCTAAAATAACCTGGGAATAAGTTGCCTGTGAAGATAACTAGCAGAAACGAGGTGTGGTGGTGTTTGATATCACCAGTTTCGCACAGAGGGCTCTGCAAAAGACACAAAGGGAGGCACAGGCTTTGCTTCTGGTGCTTTAACATTAGAGTCATTGAGTTGCAATTAATTTGCTGCTTTTGGAAGAAAACGAGAGAAGTAAGAAAGAGAGATTTTTCTCTCATGTGATAACTGAGAGGACCTTACATGTCTTGATTCCACCCCAAATCTAGCCTGACATGTGCTCCCAGCATCTCCAGTACTTTGTCATCAGAGTGCTGGTCCTACAGTGCTGTGAGTGCCCTGCAGTGTCTGCAGGATGGCTGGGACCAGTTTGTGAGCTCCTTTGGCACCATTTTGGGGGGCACTCTTGCTGAGAAGTGAAAGCAAGAGCTTGGCTGAATTCAAGGGAGTGTTTGCAAAGCATTCCAAGCTTTTCTTCTGGTTCCTGAGTATCTGTATCTGTGTGGATGTGTGTGATTGTTTGGGAGTTACACCACACACACAATGAAATCACCCAGACTAGACTCAGCTGGCTGGAAGTTAAGGACTGAAGCTCTATTTACAGCTTAGCACAACAGACAAGCAGATATATACACAATATACAGGAATATTTACAGAAATAAACAAGTTAAAGTTAATACGGAAACACAATTCCCCTCCCAGAAATCAGAGTACCCAGGAGGGGCTCCCTACCACCTGTCCACCTTCTTTCCATCCCTCTACCTTATCCCAGGGTCTGCCTTATGTGCAAGGTGAGTTTGGAGGATCAGCAAGGGGGGGTTTGAAGCACAGTGATTAGTTGGGTTACACAGCAAAAAGCCAGAAGACAGAGCAGCTCCTAGAGAGACACTCTTTCTTATCTATATTTGTGTCCTTGTTTTTATACATCTCAGCAAGCCTGTGACTGAAGCAGACATCACCCATTTTTTGCTTTTCACAGCCTAAAATCTAATTTTTTCTCATTAAAATATCCCAATTAGCCTCTAACCAGCACAATGTGTGTCCTTAGCTAGGCAGCAGCTGTGCAACTGAAATCATTACTTGTAAATACAGATGTATTTATTGTTTTGTCTCCTGCTTTTATATATGAAGGGATATAGAGGGTATAGAGAAGCTTTTAGTGCCTGTACTCATCAGTGAGGTGTCCTGAAACTACCAACCTGCTAATACCTCTGCTGAGAACAGACTGAGACAGATGTTCCCAAAGGGCTTTGTCATACTGAGGACTCATCAGAAATGTCTTGAGGTCCCAGAGCAATGCTGAGAGCCTGTCACTGAGCCCTTTCCTGTCCTTGCTGTCATCTAGAACTGAGGCAGGGGGACAATAGTGTTTGTGGTGAGACATTGGCACAGGTTGCCCAGGGAGGTTGTGGCTGCTCCCTCCCTGGAGGTGTTCAAGGCCAGGTTGGAGGAGGCCTTTAGTGAGCTGTACTAGTGGGAGGTGTCCCTGCCTCTGGCAGGGGCTTGGAACTAGATGATCTTTGAGGTCCCTTCCAACCTTACCCTTCTATAATGCTATGATTTTTGGGAAGGCTCCCTTGGAGGAACCCATGAATTTCCTGGCTCCTGAACATTTTAGTTCATCAGGGTGATGGGAGCAACACAATTTGCTTCTTGTCCTGACATGTACATGCTGTGTGTAAATCTGTGGCTTTTCTAAAAATGGCTTCTGTCCTGGGGACTGTGGAGCCTTCAAGTGTTTCTTGGCTCTGGGCTTCTCCTGTAGCTGTTGTAAGATCAGATTAATGATGTATTAGTTTGAGATAACTGCCATGAGATCATGTAATTAACTTGTGATCATGTTCTGTGCCAGTTGGCTGAAACTTGCTGCTTTAGAAAAAAACCCAACCTCTTTCAGACTAGCTACAAATAGAGCTTTTTGAATGATGGCATTAACAAATAGCTCATTAGTCACCTTTTGGGCTAATTAAGGGAAAGTACATCCAAGAGAGTAAAGAGCAGCAGTCGATGATTAAAGGCAGCTGTCAGGTTGAGCTCTGCTGCACAGGGGAGGAAGTTTATCTTTTTCCCTTTGCTGTGGTCATCCTGCTCCCAATGACATGGGTTTGTGTTATCCTTCCCAAAAGTCTGATCCTGCCTTGCTCAGCTCTGTGAGGCTCAGCCAGACCTTCTCATTCCTACTCATGTTGCCCTTGGGCAGAAAAACAGCTGTGGAGGGGCAGGTGCAGAACGGCGATGCTGTGACAGGTCACTGGTACCTGCCCAGGAGCAGCTCCTGGTTGCCCAGGAAATGAGACTTCAGCTTGGCATTGCTCCCACAAATGTGGCCTCTTGGACACATAACATTTTTGCTCTGAGTGAAACAGGGGTCCAGGGGATACTTTAACTTCTCTGGGCAGAATCTGGGGTACTGTGTAGGCACCATAAGGTTGTACATACCATTTTGGTGAGCAGTGAGCCTGAACAGGCATCATAAGAGTGTATACATCATTCTGGTGAGTGTGGGGCATCAGCCTGTGCCAGATGACAAGGAGGCTGTGTTGCTATCCCAGTATTTTAGCAGGGCACTGTGAAACATCCCGGGAAAAGGAATCTGTCTTGTAGCATTTAATGCCACAGGTGACTGCTGCAAGACTGCTGTCCAAGACCTTTATCCACAAAGTGCCTGAATTCTCTTGCTCTTCTCCATCTGAACCAAGCTCTCCTTCAGTTCCTTTTTCCTGCTTTAGGCTCTGTCCTACCTTGGACCTGATCCCTTTGATGTCCCAGATCCCACAAATTGCTTGGATGCAAAGGTTAGGATCAGTGCTCTCTCCTGCTGGATAACAGACTAGCAATGGCTGACCCTCACTAAAGAGTTACTGATGTGAGCAGAATGAGAGATTTTTCTCCCCTGTCCCAAGCTCCCTCACCAAACCGATACCCAACCCCACTCTCCTCGGTGTCGTAGAATCATAGAATCACAGAAACATAGAATCATAGAAACACAGAGTCACAGAATCACAGAATCATAGAACACACGATCAGTGAATCAGCCAGGTTGGAAGAGACCTCCAAGATCATCCAGTCCTTCCTGCTGCTCAATCTACCAGAACTCCTGTGGCTGTTGGCCACATCAGCTGTCGTGTAGACCTTTTTCTTGCTCCAGTCCTGCTGGTAGTCACCCCCTTTTTACATAGGGTTGTAACACATTGGTGGTGGCTCTGAAGTCACCTTCTCTGGTCTGGTGGCCAAGACCTGTGAAGATATGGGTTGGGACTGCTCTGCTGCCCAGAAACCATGTGCAGTTCATACTGGCTGACTTCCTCTGATCAGAAGCATTTATTTGTGAGCTCTTCTTAGATTCTACAAGGGTTGCAAAGGTTGTTCATCTAAACAACAACAACAAAAAAAAAATCATTAAGCACAAAGAGCTTGTGTGTGCTACTTTCAAGTCTTGGACCAGCAAGATGGTGTGTGGTTATTACCAACCCTAGATGGTTACTAGTTCTAGGTGGTCACCAGCCCTAGCAATACTCAGGTCAGATTTGACTGAGTATCTCATGGAACTGTGTCCTACTCCATTCGTTGTGGATGAGAGAAGTAGTTGAGTCTACGTCTTCTGGAAGATCCCACTGCGTTTTACCCTCAGTCAAGTAGGTGGATGCAGGCAGAGCCCAGAGGCTTAGCTGTCTGCAAGGAGGTAAGATAGCTCAGAGAAATGGAAGATCCTCCCTACGGAGTGTGCATCTCTGCTCAGCAGCATCTGGTTTAGGTGAGCCGTGTGGATGGAGCAAACCTTGAGGGCATCATTTGGGCAAACACTGCCAGTTTCTTCTTGTCTTCCAGATCAAGCCCTTGTATGCTGGAATATTTAGAATTTTACTCTTTAATCTCTTGTCTGTCTGGGTTAGTCTCAGGTCATTAACTTTTATTTTCCTGCTGTTCTGAATTCTGCAGTTTGTGGTACTTTAAAAAAAAAAAAAACATCTATCCTCATGCAACTACTGAATCCCCAGAGAGGCTGCATGGCAGATTGTCTGAAATTGGAAATCTTCCAGAAAGGGAGCTTAACTGGGGCTTGTCCTCCTTCTTACAGATTAGAGGGGCTGTAAAATATTGCTGAAATGGTATTTCCAATGTTATGCTATTTTTTTCCCTTCAGTTTGGAAGAGATTTGCAGGTTAGGCCAGAAAGAGAGAGTGGTTTGTCATCCATGAGGGTGTTATTCAGGTACAGTGAAAGCTGTGAAGTGAAAGGGGTCTTAATTAATTCAATTTTTTAATATTGTGCCATGATACGACCTCCAGCAGGAATGTGAGTCTTAGAGGACTGCTGTGCAAAATGAGCTTCCCATGTCCAAAGTGAAGACTGAATACAAGCCCTGAGTGTAGGCACTTTGGACAATTTGACATCAAATTTGTCTTGCTCTTAGAATGGAGGTAATAAATGTTGACTGAACTGTGATTGTTGCAGCTGGAGCATGAACCCCAGCCCTGGTGAGACATCAGGCAATACCTCTTTCTTTTAGCTTTGCATGTTTAGTAAGGAGTTCACTGCAAATCAGCCCATATTCATGTTCATACTCATCCCTTTCCCTTCCTCCACATCCTGCTGAGTGTCTGCAACAGAGTGGGCATCATGGATGCTCTGTGTCAATGGCCACGAAGACCTGACACCACCAGCCTCTGCTAGCACCAAGGTCTGCTGTGAAGGGAAGGGATGAAGGCCCCAAGACTATGACAATGACTGAGATTTATGATCTTTTAGGTGTTTCTCCTTGTTAGTGTTATTGTCCCAAATAAGTTTTGGCCTTTGTTTTCTCTAGTTCTGGCTGGAACTTGTGCACTGGTGAAGGCAAAAGTTTAACACTCGCAATTAATCTCCTTTTGTGAAAGGAGCTCAGGGCTCACATCTCTGCTATTTCATGTCTATATGATTCTGAATGGAGGGGAGCAGGGGGCAAAGAACTGAGGTTTGAATGCTTGCTTTTTCCTTCTTTCAGAGAAATGAGTGACTATGGCAAAGCCATTTTATCTTCTGGGCTATGCTGATAAACTGCCCTTTCGTTCTTTTTCTCTTACACTTTTACTGAACATGCAGACAAACCTCTCCCTTGGCAGGTGGAAGGAATAAATTGTCAGCAGTACACACTGACGAGATGCCTTTCAGCAGTGGATCTGGACAAATAATAGGTTTGTCATTTCAGTGGCTGAATGGAAAAACTGAAAATACTTTTTTTGTTTTGGGTCATTCCCCTACAGGAGAACATTTCTTTTCTCTTTGGATTTTCTTTTCAGATTTTCTTTTCAGAAGCATTGCATGAGACATCCTGGTTTGAAATCATGTAGTGCTTTTCATAACTTAAAAAAAAAAAAAAAAAAGGCAGAAAAAAATAAAAGGAAAGGCAAACTAGGTCACTTTCAAACTAAAAACATAGTTTGAAAGAACAACAAAAGAGGTTTTGTGTTTTAAATGTCAAAATTCAGCCTTGTATTTTTTTTTTTTTCCCCAGAACTTTTTTTCTTCTCTTTCAGTGAAAACTCATTACATAGTCAGCCCAAATTCACCCAGAGTTTCAGTATTGCCCTTCAGGTGAACATGCAAGATCAAAAAACCTGAGCCAAGCTCCACCTCCATATGACAGTGACTGCTCCTGTTTGCTGCTCAGCAAACGCATATGAACAAGTATTTAATTCTTCTTAATTAAGATATTGAGCAAGAGACCCTATGAAGCAACCACTCACAGGTCTGCCCAGCCAGGGAAGCACTGGCACAGCCATGATTCACCTTGGTAAGGCCCAGTAGCATGCTGGGGCAGAGGTTTGAGTCAGGAGCCACAGGGATGATACATCAGTATGGGGCTGCTGCCCCTTCCTGCACAGCCCCCAGCTCCAGCATATCCTCCTGATAGGATGGTGGCTTTGATGCACCACTGCTTGGGAAGTCCATTGGTGTAGTTCAGCCATGCTTTGCTTCCCTATGGGAACAGGACCTATCTGTCTTTCTTTGCTTGATTTCCTAAAGTAGCAGTGATGGCTGTGGTGGGTTCCCTCCATCACTACCTGCCCATTTCTCCCAGGAATGCTCTGCTCTCAAGGCCCCAACAATATTAAATTACAACAGATTCCTACCAACAGCAACGATGAAAACCAGGGACTGGGTAGAGATGGACAGTTTGCAGTGTGGCAGGTCCCAAGCACTCAGTTCACCATGAAGCAAGCTCTATCAATGCCATTTGGGGTCTGGGTTTGGCTCACACATTACAGAAAGTCTCTGTTGCCACCTCCTCTTCAGCATCTTCTCACAGAGGCAAAAAACCTTTCTGTTCCATCTCAACATTGGTGTGTGCATCCTTAATAAATTAGAAGCTGCTGATGCTGCAAGAACTCTATTCCCTCCCAAATCCATGTAAGCCTGAAAATTTAGGGCTGGGTGAAATGCCCCTTTGTGCTTACCCTGCCAGAGATGCGCAGGTCCAAGGGGCCAGGGAGGGAAAATGTCTCTGCAGATCATAGAATCATAGAATCAACCAGGTTGGAAGAGACCTCCAAGCTCATCCAGCCCAACCTATCAACCAGCCCTAGCCAAGCAATCAGACCATGGCACTAAGTGCCCCATCCAGGCTTTTCTTGAACACTTCCAGGGACACTGACTCCACCAACTCCCTGGGCAGCCCATTCCAATGCCAATCACTCTCTCTGGCAAGAACTTCCTCCTAACATCCAGCCTAGACCTCCCTTGGCACAACTTGAGACTGTGTCCCCTCATTCTGTTGCTGGGTGCCTGGGAGAAGACACCAACCCCCACCTGGCTACAACCTCCCTTCAGGTAGTTGCAGACAGCAATGAGGTCTGCCCTGAGTCTCCTCTTGTACAGGCTGCACACTTCCAGCTCCCTCATTCTCTCCTCACAGGGCTGTGCTCCAGGCCCCTCACCAGCCTTGGTACCTTTCTCTGAACACACTCCAGCACCTCAACATCTCTCTTGAATTGAGGGGTCCAGAACTGGACACAGCACTCAAGGTGTGACCTGACCAGTGCTGAGTCCAGGGGCAGAATAACCTCCCCTGTCCTGCTGGCCACACTGTTCCTGATGCAGGCCAGGATGCCTTTGGCTCTCCTGCCCACACTGCTGCCTCATGTTCATCTACTATATACCAGCACCCCCAGGTCCCTCTCTGCCTGGCTGCTCTCCAGCCACTCTATCCCCAGACTGTAGCACTGCCTGAGGTTGTTGTGGCCAAAGTGTAGAACTCTGCACTTAGCCTTGTTAAATCTCATCCCAATGGCCCCTGCCCACCCATCCAGCCTGTCCAGGTCCCTCTGCAGAGCCCTCCTACCCTCAAACAGATCCACACCTACTCTTAACTTGGTGTCTTCTGCAAACTTATTGATGCTGGACTCAATCCCCTGGTCCAGATCATCAATAAAGATATTGAACAGGCCTGGGCCCAGCACTGACAGTTGGAGCATTGCTTCTGAGATGTCCTTGTTCTAAGTCACCATGGGGAACTGGCAGCTCCGTAAAAACACTGCGGGGCACGAGTATCTGTTGGAGCCATTTGCTCTGTCCTTGGTCTAGATCATCAGTAAAGATATTGAACAGGATCTGGCCCAGCACTGATCCCTGGGGCACACCACTGGTGACAGCTGCCAACGGGATGTGGCACCATTCACCACCACTCTCCGGGCCCGGCCCTACAGCCAGTTCTTGACCCATATCACAGCTTCTTAGCTGCAGCAAACCTGTAGGTCCCACTGAATGGTGGGTAGGAAGGAAAATAATTCAATGTACACACCAGAAAGGGAGATCTTGATATTAAGAGCTCCAGCTTTAACTGCTCAATAATCTCTATCCTTCCCTGAGGGCTGGGAGTGAAGCTCATTGCACCAGATTGTAAAGTGTAACTGATAACTCCCAGCCAGTAACGCTTGCCCACTCCTCTCACCAGCTGGACCCCTGGGGTGCAATCAGGCTCTGCATATAGAGCTGAGACACCCAATGAACACCCTGCTCAGAAGTAAAACCTATCCCCACCAAGATTGTAAGCCACTGGGCATTTCTTTGTGTGAGTTAGACAACAGGAAACGGAAGAGGTCCAAACATCAGTGGCCTTTCGACACAGCAGGGAGAGTTGCTGATGTGATAACCCTTTGCAGAATCAGCTGCTCCTTGGTCCAATAGTCCCCTGTGAGCTGTGAGATTTTTATTTTTCCTGAAATATTGGCAAGGTATTTTCCTTTGCTGAGGGAAGGTTCTCAGCAGCTGACCATGGTGTGAACAACAGCAAGCACTCAAACTATCTTCTGGTTATTCCCCCAGAGAGAGCAGCAGGAGGCATTGCCTGTAGAGCTTTGATGCTACAGATCAGAGATGGACCCTGGTGAGAGCTGGAAGCTGGATGAAATCAACTGGTTGCCTCACAGTGGAATCCATTCCTTTGCCAGTGTGAAAGGAGGTAGGACATGACTGACACTTTTCAGTCTCTCCAGTGAATGTGCTGGAAGCCTTCCCTGTGTGCTGCTGCCTGTTGCTGTGCTTGCAGTGGTCCCAGGGGTTTGGCTGAGCCACGTCCAAGCAAAACAGTATTCAGCATGAAGGTGGGAAGAGTTTGATCCAAACTGCAGTATCTTGTCTGGAGCTGGCACACTGACACAGGCAACTGATCTGGGTACTTCTCTGGAGCAGCCTTTTACCAAAAAAACCTCTCCAGCACTCACCTCTTGGCAAGTCAATAAGCACATTGTGCTAGATGTGGCCATGCTCATTCTCCACAAGCTCTGCAGATGACAGTGGTTGGGGAGCAGTGAGGAGGACAGCTGGTGTGATGGTTTGGGAGTTACCAGCCCCCGCCGCTGCCACACACACACTCTTTGTAAATCACCCAGACTAGATTCAGCCAGCTACAAGTTAAGAAATGAAGCTCTATTTACGTGTTAGCACAATAGACAAGCAGATATATACACAATACACAGGAATATTTACAGAAATATACAAGTTAAAGGTAATACAGAAACACAATCCCTCTCCAAGAAATCAGAGTCCCCAGGAGGGGCTCCCAACCACCCTTCCACCTTCTTTCCACCCCTCTATCTTACCTCAAGGTCTACCTTACATGCAAGGTGAGTTTGGAGGATGAGCCAGGGGTGTTAGAAGCATAGTGGTTAGTTAGGTTACTCAGAAGAGAGGCCAGAAGACACAGCAGCTCCCAGAGAGACTCTCTCTACCTTATCTATATTTATGTCCTTGTTCTTATATATCTCAGCAAGCCTATGAGTGAAGTAGACATCACCATTGTTTTCTCTTCACAGCCTATAATCTAATTTTATAGTAAAATATCCCAATTAACCTCAAACCAGCACAGCTGGTAAAATAGCCCAGGCTCTGCTCAGTTGCATTTGCATGGGACAATTTAGGACAGCTCTGAGGAGACAGGAGAGCTGAGGGCTGCTGTAGCTCCTCATGCAGGACCACTGAAGGTTTCAGCTCACCATAGCATGACACGAGTTTTCCCAACATAGGGCTGGTGCCCATAAGCTGCCAGTCTTGGGAAAGCACTCAGGGCAGACACACAAAGAATATCCAGCAGAACGATTTCCTCTATCAAATCCTCTCTACCTAATTTCCATACATTTGCTGTCACTTGGGGTTTTTTTAAATCCCCCTTTGAACAGTTGGCAGAAGCAGCCACATGTGCTCACTGGTCAGCCCCCAGCTCATCCTTGTCACTGGAGGTCTCCATCCCCTGGACCAGCACAAGCCATGCCTTCCTGAGCAAAGCTCCTTGTTTGTCGGGGATGCTTTGTGCGCCAGACTCAAACCAAAGCACAGCCCCAGCCTGCCAGATCACAGCACCTTGGGAATGGAAACATTTTGCTTTGGTAAAATGCTTCACTTATCTCCATCTGTTTCCCTCAGCTTCCTGCTGATAGACCAGATGCCTTGGGAAGGGCCAGGGGACAGCCTGAGAGGCGGCACAGGCTCCTTTTCTGTAAGAGTTAAGTGAGATAAGGTGGTTTATACTTTCAAACCCAGCAGCTGAGGGTTTAGTCTCCCCAGCCAAGCACTGCCAAGTGACATTCTTATGACAGCACATCTGCTGCTTCTGCAGGTCCCCATCCTGGGGTGGCTCCAAGGCACCAGCACTAGAAAGGCTGCTGCAGGGCATCCTTTTGGACCATTAGGACAAGCTCTGCTTCTGTTATCTTTCTAAACTCTTCACCACGTGTGTGGTCTGTGAGGCTGTTTATAGGTCGGCTTACACTGCTGGCCTTGGGATCCTGCTGCATTTGAGTCTGTAAGGCAGAGGAAGGCTGAGCTGCTTCCATCAGGAGCTTATAAAAATCCAAATCGGTTAGACGTGGACCTACTCTGCCCATTGCTACCCTAAACTACTGGCTCACAGCTTTTTGTAACTGAAGGCCCTAGCAGCATCTTATAGTGGGTACAAGATTTCTTATCCCTTGCAAATGCCACAGCTATGGACATCACCCACTACATGGTGTCATACCCACACTCTTCTTAAACATCATCCTCCCTGAGCCCTCCAGGAGCAGATTCCAGACCAAAAGGTTTATTTTAATCTCACCTATGCATTGAACAAATACTACGAATCTGAAAGTTAAAAAAAAAACAAAAAAAAAAACTGGCATGCATATGCTTTTGGCTTGAGTGTTTTGGTTTGTTTGGACTTTCTGGTTTGGGTTTGCTTGGGTTATTTCAATTTTGACATTGAAACAAATGTTGAAAATAAAGAAATACTCACCAACTCCAAGGCACAAGTGGCATTTAACATGACACTATGCTCCTATGTGGCTGCAAGTTCTTTTGGCCATGAGGAACCCCCGCGTCTGTAGCTGGGAGCAGGCAAGGATGGCTGGGCTTGTGGTGGGATTTGGTGTGGGATCCAAAATAACCTCCTTTCTGGTGAGAGATGCTATTGGGTCAGAGGTTCCCAGAGTTAATGACTGAAGAATTTGCTTACCAGATGCAAAATCCCAGTCAGAACATTTCCCCACTCCTGCTGAGGTTAAACCTATGGCAGCTGCTGCTGCTGGAGAATATCACAGAAATCAGGAAAGCTTTCCTGTGGACAGGATGCTCCTAGCCAAGCCCTGAGATCTGGGTGATCCAAATAGAGTGAAGAGCTATGGCATGGCAGATAAAAAGGGAGTAGAGCCAAAGACTCCAGCATGGGAGAGAGGGGACAGCAGTGCTCTCACTCTCTGCCACTGCTGGACGGAGAAAAGAGTTCCTCCTGGCATGTTTCTGAAGGTTTCAGCAACAGCTGGATTAAAAGACACACACATCTAACAGCTGCCAGCAGTGAACTGGAAGCCAGCTAAGCTGGGTCTTACCTGCAGAGTGATTACAAGAGCATTGTCACCCCAGCTTTCTGCACCTCCCTCTCCAGCTGACCTTTCCAAGCATTTGTTCTTCTTCCCTCAGACAACGAGCTCTCCGAAGGTGCCTCAGCCCTCTTTGCTCTGGATCAGCTGGGTAAGTCCATGTGTGATATCTTTTCCACTTCTTTTATTCCTGATGATTAGGAGATAACTTAAAACATGGGGGGAACCTCTGAATGCTTTCTTCTGTATGAACTTTATTACCACTGGTGCCTCCTTTCTGTATTGCTTTTGAATGTCATCCAGAGAGAGGGGCAGCTCAATGCCAGAGGTGTTTAGTACCTTTCTGTGTTTAATTGGTGCAGATTTTTTTTCCCTCCCTGAGAGAAGAGGTGTCACCTTTCCTTTGCAGAGCACTATCTGCTTCTTGGCTGAGGTTTTGAGGTTTAGTGGAGATTCTGTGACTGTCTGATGCCTTGCAACATGATGAGAAGTTTTGGGGGTTTTTTTTTCCCTTCTTGAGAGGCAGAAGTAGAAGTGTGTAAAGCAAGAATGAAGAGCAAGACACTCAGAGTGAAAGCTACCTCAAATGGGCATTGAAAACTCAAGGTGTCAAAGGTTGAATCTTTGAGTGGGTCTGTGCTGGTTTGAGGCTGATTGGAACATTACAACGAGAGAAATTAGAACATTGGTGGTGAAAAGAAAACAATGATGAAGTCTGTATCATTCGTTGGTTTGCTAAAAGGGGTAAAAAGCCAAAACATAAACAATTTGTCCTTCTTTTGCCTTCTTCGCTCCTAAGCATTGAATCTATTCAGTGCTCTCTAATCTCTCCATGAACTTGGCTAACAGATAACAAGCAAGCTTTGCTGTCCGAGAGAGGGCTTTGAGGCCCTTCTGGGCTT
>VWYK01066159.1:0-10796 GCA_013399775.1 Semnornis frantzii | reverse complement strand
ATTCTGTGATTCCATGAAAACCACTCCAACTGTCCTTGTTTGCAGGGTTTATAAATCTTAGAGTGGATGTAAAATTTCTTTTCTTTGTTTAATTTGTTTAATCATTTTAAAAACAGTAATTTTGTTACAAACCAAGTTAATGAAAGTGGAAAATGTGAATATTTGATAAAGTGGTAATTGAAACAAGTGACTTTTTTTTTTTTTTTAAGCATATATCCTTTCTTACTGGAAATCATTTACAGTCCATGACAGGAGACTGTTAACTGATCCCCTCGGAGGTGCAAATAATTTTATGGGGTTAAACTAGATGATGTTTTTTAACTCCCTTGTTTTGCTAGGAACAGATGGACTTTACTTCTTCAGATCATCAGCAAAACAAAAAAAGAAAGGTAGCAAATCAGACAGTACTGCTTCACTGCCTGTTTTGTTGGGGTGTGCATGTGTGCTCGTGTCTGTCATGGTTAAAGTGTCAATGAACCAAAAAGCTACTTTGAGTACCATGCTGCAAAAGCAGAAATAGCACTTAGAGTTGGAATCAATGCATATCCTCTGCCCTGGGATTGCAGAATCACTGGCAATTGAAGACAGAGATCTAGTTTGCAATATCCAGGCACCTGGGTAAATATTCTGATATCCACAGTGTTCTTGCATTAAGCAAGAACTCTGCTTACTCTGCTGAGGCAGAGTATCTGCTTTACTGGAGCAGGACGGCTCTGTTGCATGAGTGGTGTTTGTCACAGGAAGGGAGGCTTCAAACCAGTGAGGAATTTTAGAAACTTAAGTCACTGAGAGTGACTTCAACACTGACATCTGAAAATGAGGGCACTGCTGTCTTTTGTCAGCACCTGAAATTCCTGTAGGAATGAACCCTGGTCACAGAAGAGACTTCTCCAGTCTGTTCTCAGTGCAGATCTCCCTGTGTCACAGGTCATCTGCTTGGCAGTAGTTAGCATTTATTTTGCATTTTCCTAACAGCAGAATCATCCACTTTTACCTCCCAAGTATATCATGGGATGGCTTAGGTTGAAAGGGACCTTACAGATCATCTACTCCAACTTCTCTGCCATGGACAGGGATGCTTCTCAACTAGACTTGGCTGCTCAAGGCCTCATGCAGCCTGGTCTTGAACGCCTCTGGGGAGGAGGCATTCACAACCTCCCTTGGCAGCCTGTTCCAGAGTCTCACCACCCTCATGCAGAAAAACTTCCTAAGATCCAGTCTAAACCTATCCTCCCTCCCTTCAAACCATTTCCCCTTGTCCTATTGCTAGACACTTTTATGAAAAGTCCCTCTGCAGCCTTCCTGCAGGATCCCTTCAGGTACTGGAAGGCAGCTCTAAGGTCCCCTTGGAGTCTTTCCTAGGCTGAACAATTGCAACTCCTTCAGCCTATCCTCATAACAGAGGTGTTCCAGCCCTTGGATCATCTTTGTGGCCCAAGCACTCCCAATATGAGGAAACTGACACATATTGTATGTACATCAGGTACTTTCCTACCAAACAAAATTGAGCTGCCTGCCCAAGATCAGAAATCAGGTTATTGAATGAAAAGGGGAAAAAAGAATTGCCTACTTGCTGAGTTTCCTTGGACCTTTCTTGGCTGTGTCATCTACTGACTTTATCCCTTAGACCAAGCTCCTGATGTTCCAGATCAGGCAGTTAAGTAAACAAAGACTAAAAACATTCCAAACACTGAATTATTTTCTTTTTTTATTTCTTTTTTCCCCAAGCAAGTTGAAAAAAAATTCCTCAGCACTCATCTAAATTCATTGTTTTGTGCCATTGGTCATATGTTGTATTTTCATCTTGATTAGTCTCTTCCCTCCTCTCCTGGTTTAATATTAATCTGTAGTACATAGTAAAAGGCAAATCACGTTTCTGATTTTGCAGCATTGTGTTTTGTCAGCTGAAAAAAGTGTTCCTGTTAAGCAGATTTGGTGTGTATAGCTCTTTCCTGTTATTTTTTTGTTGTTGTTGTTTGTTTGGTTTGGGCTTTATCTCCTTTCTATGGATTGTCTACATGAGAAACTTAACAAATAGAATATTTTAGGAAAAAATAAATGATGATTCAGATCTGTTCTGTGTGTGGCTTTGTTGTTTTGCAGATTTAACTGAGAATTATCTGTATATCAGAAAAGGCTTTTTGTGCTTTCATCAGCTTTCATACAAATGCAGTAGGCCTGATGCTAGTTACCATATTGCTACCAAGTTGGCAAGACAGTGAATTAAATGATCTGGCTTCCCAATGAAGCATTTTCAGTCAGAACACTGTTCACCTCCAGTGTCCTGAGTCCCTGTGATGAGACAACTGGCACTCATCAGCTCTCTGTTAACATCACTGAGCTGAATGTGGTCCTTGTGCTGGACCCTGGGATCCTGGGGTGTATTATTAGAAAGAATGTGTCCAGCAGGTCAAGGAAGGTTCTCTTCCCCCTCTACTCTGCCCTGGTGAGACTCCATCTTGAGTACTGCTTTCAGTTTTGGGCTCCCCAGTTTAAGAGAGACAAGGATCTGCTGGGGAGAGTCCAACAGAGGGCTATGAGGATGATGAGGGGACTGGAACACTGCCTGGTGAGGAGAGGCTGAGGGACCTGGGGCTGCTTAATCTGCAGAAGAGAAGACTGAGAGGGGATCTCATAAATGTTTATCAATATCTGAGGGCTAGCAGTCAGGAGGAGGGGACAGGCTCTGCTCACTTGTTGGCTGGGATAGGACAAGGAGCAATGGATGGAAGCTGCAGCACAGGAGGTTCCAGCTCAACACAAAGGGGAACTTCTTAACTGTAAGGGTCACAGGCTCCAGAGAGAGGTTGTGGCGTCTCCTTCTGTGAAGCCTTTCAAAGCCTGTCTGGATGTGTTGCTGTGTGCCCTGAGCTAGATTGGCCCTGCTCTGGCAGGGAGGTTGGACTGGATGAGCTCTTTGGGTCCCTTCCAACCCCTGACATCCTGTGAGCCTGTCACCCTGTGTGGCAGGCTGAAGGTTTATTCTGTCAAAATACACAAACTAACAACAGCTCATCTTCTGTTTTCACATGCACAGCTAGCCCTAAATATCTCACAAGAAGTATCCAAAACAGTAAGATAAGAAGTTGAATAAATAATTACTCTTTCTTTTCCTTCCTTCTGTAGAACAAAGGAAGAATTATGCACGGGACAGTGCCAGCAGCGTATCCGAAACTTCGCAGTATCATGTAGAGGTAAGACAAGGACTGACAGACCACTGACAGCTTCCAGTTACACACAGCTATTTTTGCCTCCATGATTTTTGAGGATACCCTGCCAGCCCCAGGTCACTTCAGAACAGATTATACTGAAGTGTCTCAAGTGCCTTGCCATAATGAGGTAAAATTTTGATGCAGAAGAATGTAAGCCAAGTGGTGGATAGTGTGGCAAACAGACAGCACTTCTCAGTGGGATATCAGTCCACAGAATCACAGCATGCATCCAGGTTGGCAAAGACCTCAGAGATCATCCAGTCCAACCCTCAACCCAACACCGAAGGGTCAATACTGAACCATGTCCCTGAGTGCCAGGTCCACAGGCTGCTTAAACACCCCCAGGGATGGTGACTCCAGCACTGCCCTGGGCAGACCATTCCAGTGCTTGAGAACCCTTTCTGGGAAGGAATACTTTCCTAACATTTAGTTCACCATATTATGCTGCCCTGACTCTGAACCTGGCTTGTAGCAGGGATGAGGCAGAGCTAACAACCCCTGTGCTGTTGGCAAGACACACTGTAGTATATTTGCAAACTGTTACTCTCAGAAAGAGCAGAGCATTAACCCCTGAAAACCCAATTAATCTACTATGTAGTAGCTAACTCTATCAGTATGTCTATAAATACCTGAGGGGTGGATGTCAAGTGGAGAGGGTCAATCTCTTTTGGTGGTGCACAGTAATAGGACAAGGAGTAATGGATGCAAACTGGAACATAGAAGAACCTAAACAGGAGGAGAAACTTCTTTACAGTGAGAGTGGCAGAGCCGTGGAGCAGGCTGCCCAGGGAGGTTGTGGAGTCTCCTTCTCTGGAGACTTTCAAAACCCACCCGGATGCATCCCTGTGCAGAATACCCTAGGGGATCTTGCTTTGGCAGGGGGGTTGGACTCAATCATCTCTGGAGGTCCCTTCCAAGCTCCCAACATTCTGTGATTCTGTGATTTTCTGCCTGGAGATTCTTCACCCATGCGAAGTGCTAAGTGTCTTGAGCTGCTTTGCAAAATGACTGCACCCTGCTGTCATATTTCATCCACTGGTAGATATATTTAAAACATGATTCTGTCATTCAGCAAAGTGAGCCTGGGTGCCCAGGTACAGCCTGTTAAGCACTTTTGGATGCAGTGTCTCATTCTATCATCTAACTTTGGCACAAACTTTCTTCCATTGCCATCAGATGTCAGTCATGGGTTAAAACAAGTCCTGCAAATGCTATAGATTCTCAGCTCCTTTTTTTGCTGGGGTCTAGTTTAGCTGTTAATTGTGAGGTCATATGCAGAGGAGTCTTGATTTCAAGTGCTCCTATTCGATGATCAGCTTGCAAATGAATACTTACATTGTTTCTAATTGTCTATTTTCCTTTGGTTTCTTCATAATGGTTTTAGTACTCTGCTAGCATAAAAATTAGTACTTGTATTTGGAGTTGAAGCATTCCTCTGTGAGTAGCCAGTAAAGACTTTTTCACTATATTCTTTCAAGCACTTTGATTATGTGCTGCTACTACCTACTTACTTGATTGTCATTACTGTGCTGTTATCCTGCAATAGAAGAAACCACACTCATGTTTTATTTTATTGTTATAAAGCAACAAAAAAAAGTAAACGTGCAGACATATATTACAATCAGTTCAGCTTGAGTGAATGTAGCCAGGTCTCCAATAAGAATATGCAGCTTTATTTATTCCTAGACATAGAATCATAGAATCATAAAATGGTGGGGTTGGAAGGGACCTCAAGGATCATCTAGTTCCAACCCCCTGCCATAGGCCGGGACACCTCCCACTAGTACAGGTCACTCAAGGCCTCCTCCAACCTGGCCTTGAACACCTCCAGGGAGGGAGCAGCCACAACCTCCCTGGGCAACCTGTGCCAGTGTCTCACCACCCTCACTGCAAACAACTTCCTCCTAACATCCACTTTCAATCTCCCCTCTGCCACTTCAAACCCATTGCCCCTTGTCCTGCCATTGCAAGCCCTTGTCAATAGTCCCTCCCCAGCCTTCCTGTAGGCCCCCTTCAGATACTGGAAGGCTACTCTAAGGTCTCCTGGAAGCCTTCTCTTCTCCAGGCTGCAGAGCCCCAACTCTCTCAGCCTGTCCTCACAGCAGAGCTGCTGCAGCCCTCTCAGCATCTTCGTTGCCTCCTCTGGACCTGCTCCAACAGTTCCATGTCCTTCCTGTGCTGGGGGCTCCAGAACTGCACACAGGAGTGCAGGTGGGGTCTGAAGAGAGCAGAGTAACGGGCAGAATCCCCTCCCTTGCTCCCTTGACATAATTAAATAAGTTTATGTGTTTTCTTGCATGGTTGGCATCTTGAAGGAAAAACTGTCTGAACTGTAATGAAATGGAATCTAGTTCAAGTGATTGTGCCTCTTTAGACTGCTCTGGTGAGACCTCACCTGCAGTATTGTGGAGACCTCAATACAGGAAGGACATGGACCTGATGGAGCAGGTCCAGAAGAGCGGCACAAAAATGAGCAGAGGGTTGCAGCAGCTCTGCTATGAGGACAGGCTGAGGGAGCTGAGGGTGTTCAGCCTGCAGAAGAGAAGGCTCTGGGGAGACCTAATAATGACCTCTCACTGCCTGAAGTGGGCCACAAGAGGGATGGGGAGAGACTGTTTAGAAAGGCCTGTAGTGACAGGACAAAAGGCAATGGCTTCAAACTAGAGAAGAGCAGATTTAGATTGGATGTTAGGAGCAAACTCTTTACCATGAAGATGGTGGAACACTGGAACAGATTCCCCAGGGAGATAGTTGAGACCTCATCTCTGGAGACATTCAAGGTGAGGCTGAACAGGGCTCTGGGCAACCTGAGGATGTCCCTGCTGGCTGCAGAGGGGTTTGTACTGGATGACCTTTGGAGGTCCCTTCCAACCCAGACCATTCTGTGATGTCTTTGAGGTACTATTTAATTTCTACAGCATTTATTGAATCTGGAGAATAGTCCAGGTTGATAGTGGGCAAAGGCAGTTGGTTTACTACATTTCTACTGTGATCTACATTGAAGAAGCAACTAGCTTGTCCATAAGGTATCCCAGTCAGATGCAAGCCCATTATGGTTGCCATCAGCATGGGAGCTGGCAGCTCTGTAAGAGATGAATACACTCCAAGGCAGGGTGGTGGTGGAGGTATGTTGGCAAAATGTTTCTGGGAAACTTCTGCTGACACTTGCTGGGTTCAGCTTGCCAGGAAAGACAGGTTTTCACTCTTCAGGAAAGATGATTAAATAGTCAGAGTTTAATTCTAGCTTTGATACCTGAGAGCTGTCAGAATATGTCTTCAAGCCTAACCTCTTGCTGTAGGGAGGAAGTGGCAGAGGATGACAGAGTTACAAATAGCAGTTGGCTTAAAATGACATTAGGGACTAAACAACTTCTCTTATGGCTTGTTGGTGGTAGGATCTGTCATATAGGAAGGTGCTTTTATTCCTGAGTAGTTAGTATTGCTGTTACCTTGCAATTTGAATACTGATACTGGTGTGAAATAGGGAAAATTAGAGTTATTCTTTTCTAAGTATATGTCCCATTCTCTAGCACTTGACCACCTTTGTTCTGGACCGAAAAGAGGCAATGATTACAGTAGATGATGGAATAAGAAAGCTAAAATTGCTGGATGCCAAAGGGAAAGTGTGGACTCAAGATATGATTCTTCAAGTGGATGACAAAGCTGTCAGTTTGGTGGACTTGGAATCAAAGGTAAGATCTCTGAGTGGCAGCCTCATTTTCAGAGACAGAGAGAGAGAAAAAGGGAATGGGCAGAAAAATGATGTGTGTGAGATTCAGCATTTTAATTAGCTTATTATCACTTTCCTTTTTTTACCTCATGCAGGTTTCCTGAGATCAGGACACTGTATAGTAAGGTGATGTTTTCTGTTTGTGTTTTATTTTTGGTTTTGTGTTTTTCTCCTTTCTGACAGAATGAACTGGAGAATTTTCCCTTAAGCACAATTCAGCATTGCCAAGCTGTGATGAATGCATGCAATTACAATTCAATTCTTGCATTAGTATGTAAAGAGCCGACCCAAAACAAGCCTGATTTGCATCTTTTCCAGTGTGATAAGATTAAGGTAAGATGATAATGGGAGATCTGCTCTGATTTGTTTGAACTGGGGGACCTTTGCACATACAATGTGTAGAGTCAAATGAACTGATTGATAGAAAAGAATTCTTCCATGCTTATAAATAGGCTTTAAGTTTAATGCACTTATGATACCAGAACTACTTTTAATATGCTTGTAAATGTAGTGAGGTGTGGCTTGCAAGAGAGCAGACCAGTTTGTAAGATGCATCCTTAGTGCATGTGGTGTTTTTGTGATTATTGATTCCTGGGCTCTGTAGCTGTTGATTTAAGTTTTCACATGAGAAAAGCTCTGGATGATATATACGTAGAGATAAGTAGATAGATAGAGATAGATAAATAGAGAGAGAGAGAGATACAGATAGAGATAGAGATAGATACAGAGAGAGAGAGAGAGGTAGATACATATAGAGAGATATATAGATAGATATAGAGATAGAGAGAGAGGTAGAGATAGAGAGAGATATAGAGATAGACAGAGATAGAGATAGAGTTAGAGAGAGAGAGAGAGATAAATAAACAGAGATAGAGAGAGAAAGATAGATACAGATATATATAAAGAGAGGTATAGGTATAGAGAGATATAGATAAATATAGATATATACACACACACACACATATATATGGTTTGCATTCATGCTTCTGAAGAAAGTGCTGTAAAATATAGTGTGATTTATCTCAAATTTATTTTATAACCTGCAAAGAACTCATCTGAGCCTTGAGTCTCATCTTTCCCTCTTTTTCTGTTCTTTGTCACTGATCAATTCAATCTTCTCTATATCCTCACCTCTCTGTGTCTCTGCTGGAGAGGTAATGAAAAGGAAAATATTACTGCAGGAGGGGCAAAACAAGAGATCTCTCATTTCCTTCCAGCATAAATAAGTTTTTAAAATACATTCTGGAATACTTTATTTCTAGGAATATACATTTTCCTTTCTGCTAGCTATGCCATATAATTGGTATTTTTTAATTCTAATTCATCATTTCAAAGGGATTAAAAAAAATAAAATTCCTTTGTAGTAGTTCATATCTTTGTTTCAGAACAGCAGCTTGCCACTCACCCTGTGTGCAACTGTTTTGAAGTTGGTGTAGTGAGAGTGGTGTGAAGATGACTGGTTAATCCTATGATTTGTTGCACAGAATTTGCTGTTGCAATGAAAATTGGATTCCTGTGGGAAGTTCAGGTGGCATTGTGATAAATAATGCAGAGATCCTTTTTTTGAGGTCTAATTTGATCCAGGTTCCCAAAGTGTAGAGGTGGTCTTTTTCTGTTTTTTTGTTTCCAGACTTTCATCTTTTGAAGTTGTTCCTCTGTGTACAAATAAAAATGCAGAGAGTGTTATCATGGCTTGGAAACACTGTTTGAGTCTGTGACCATACCATAAGTTTTGTTTCTTTTTTGTAAGACTTGGCTGTTTGAATAAGGTCTTCCTTCCTTGTCTTTTACCGGCTTTTAATTAGGAGCTACCATGAACCTCAGGGCCTTCTGAAAACAAACAAAAAAACTCCAACACCAAAATTATCATAGAATCATAGAATGTTAAGGTTGGAAGGGACCTCAAGGATCATCCAGTTCCAACCCCCTGCCATAGGCAGGGACACCTCCCACTAATACAGGTCACTCAAGGCCTTGTCCAGCCTGGGCTTGAAAAACCTNGAGTGATTCTCTCAGCCCGTCCTCATAGCAGAGCTGCTGCAGCCCTCTCAGCATCTTCAAGGCCTCCTCTGGACCTGCTCCAACACTTCCATGTCCTTCCTGTGCTGGGGGCTCCAGAACTGCACACAGGACTGCAGGTGGGGTCTGAGGAGAGCAGAGCAAAGGGGCAGAATCCCCTCCCTTGCCCTGCTGCCCATACTGCTCTTGCTGCAGCCCGGGACTTGGTTGCTGTCTGGACTGCACTCACACTGCAGCCTCATCTTGAGCTTTTCATCACCCCAGACCCCAAGGTCCTTTTCCTCAGGGCTGCTCTCCAGACATTCACCACCCAAAACTAGTCAAAATCAACAGTGTTTGGGGCATTCTAAACAAACAAAAAAGGAGACCAGTTAGTGGAATTCTGTTGCCCAGGGAGGTTGTGGCTGCTCCCTCCCTGGAAGTGTTCAAGGCCAGGTTGGAGGAGGCCTTGAGTGACCTGTACTAGTGGGAGGCGTCCCTGCCTATTTCAGGGGATTGGAACTAGATGATCCTTGAGGTCCCTTCCAACCTTACTGTTCTATGATTCTGTGTTTAATTTTCTCAAATCCTTTCTGTTTAGTTAATTTAACCTTGATGTATCACTCATCCATATTCTGTAGTGCAATTCACTACAGTCCGAGAAATTCCCTTAATCCTTTTGGATCCTAGATTTAACAAAATCTTCTGGTCCCAGGGGACATTGCATACTCCTCCCTGAAAGTTACATTCATCTCCATTATGAGTGTACTAAGAAAGACACAGAGCTTGGAAAGTGAGTCAAACACTGGCAGATTGGGGCTTTGGCAACTTGTGTAATAAATTAATCAGTCTCCTGAAGACTTGTAACAGACCATTCTATATCCTATGAGAATCTGTGACCTATTTAATGTAAGATCTAGGCAAATAATGCCTTAGATGGGCATCAGAATTTCACTTGAGTGTGACTGGTAGATACAGACTGAAGTTACGGGGAGACAGGAGCGTACAGATGAGGATGACACCAAGGTGGGTGGCTGCGTCAGTCTGCTGGATGGCAGCAAGGCTGTGCAGAGTTATCCGGACAGCCTGGAATAGGTGGGCAGAAGCCAACAGTATTCAGGAAGATCAAGTGATGTACTTGGGCCACTGTGATGGTTTGGGAGTTCCCTGCCCCCCCCCACTTTGTAAAATCCCCCAGACTAGACTCAGCCAGCTGGAAGTTAAGGACTGAAGCTCTTTCTACAGCTTAGCACAATGTACAAGCAGAGATATACACAATAAACATGAATAGTAACAGACACATACACGTTAAAGGGAATACAGAAACACAGTTCCAGAAATCAGAGTTCCCAGGAGGGGCTTCCAACCACCCTTCCACCTTCTCCCCACCCCTATACCTTACCCCAAGGTTTGCCTTACATGCGAGGTGAGTTTGGAGGATGGGCCAGGGAGGTTAGAAGGAAAGTGGTTGGTGAGGTTATTTGGCAATGAGGAGAAAGCAAGAAGCTAGACAGCCCCAGAGTGTCTGCAAGCCTGAGTGTCTTATCTTTGTTTTGTATTCTTTTGTTAAACTTCTCAGCAAGCTTATGAGTGAAACAGACATCACCATTGTTTTCCTTTCACAGCCTATAATATAATTTTCTCCATTAAAGTATTCCAATTAGCCTCAAACCAGCACAGGTCACAACAATGCCATGCAAGGTTACAGGAGAGCTGCCTGGTGGAGAAAAACCTGGGGGCGTTGATTGATGATTGACTGAATAGAAGTCAGCAGTGTGTTCAGGTAGCCAAGAAAGCCAATGGCATCCTGGCTTGTATCAAGAGTAGTGTGGACAGCAGCTCTAGGGATGTGATTG
>VWYK01066158.1:13724-24847 GCA_013399775.1 Semnornis frantzii | reverse complement strand
AACCCAAACTTAGGCCCCTTGGTCACCTCAGCATCTTTGGACTGGTAATTCCTATCTTTTTCTGCAGTACCTAAGCTTGTCCATGTGAATTCTTGTACATCAACTGATCTCTCCAGAAGTAGATCATTTGCTACAAATGAGCAGTAGAAGGTGTTAGAAATGAGCCATATGGAGGATGTGTGGAAAGTGTGAGGGAGAAGACTGAGTGAAGGACTCATCCCATGCATTGATTCAGGTGCTCTGACTTTGGTAGGGGGAAAAAAAAAAAATTGTATTGGCCTTCAAGCCAAACAAACTGATCAGGGCAGCTAAGTTTCAGGGGAAAAAAAGAAACCACAATAATATTTGTCTGAAATAACTCTTCTGTTGTTTGTGTAATAGTTCTGTTACATGAACACTTTTTTGTTTGTTTGCTTACTTTTTTCCTAGTTGTCTCTACAGTGGGGTTAATTTAGGTACCATCTCTTTTTCAATAGCAAATGAAATAGTAAAGCATTAGAATTCTAAATCATTGCCTGCAAATAACAAAAAAAATCTTATCTTAAAATTACGGAAGCGTTAAGCTGCAGAACTGTTTTGGGGAATATCTTTTTCTAACGAGACAGATTTCATATTGGAGAGAAAAAATATTAAAATCAAGTAAATACTATATATTTTAGTATGCTTTTCATAACCTTTGTTATTCAAAGTCTCTGCTCTCAGGACCATCAAGATGAGTAAGTATGTTTGGAGGATTTTTTGTCTATCACTTAAGATTTCAAATGTTGCTCGTGGTAAGTATAACACTTTGAGCTATATGGTTTTTGTGGTCAAAAAGCAGGGCAAGGATGAGAAGTTCTCACATCTTTTGATTTTCTGGCTCAAGGGAAAACTCATTCCATATTAATCATATAATTAACTGGGAGTGCAGCTGAGCACTGATAGAAGTTACCCAGTGAGGCTGTGGACCCCACCTTTGGAGATATTCAAAAGTTGTCTGGACGTAGTCCTGCGCAACCTTCTGTAGCATTTGGACTAGATGACCTTCAGGGATCCCTTCCAGTCTACTCCAATGTGATTGTGTGAAACTTTACTGAGAAGATACTGTCAGTCAAAGGAGTAATTAAATGTGTCAGAAGAAAGTTAGATGGGAAGATAAAAGATAAGTATCTGAGCCTTAAAAACAGAGCTTTAAACATTTAAATAAGAACTAATCAAACAGAGGACTACATAAAAGCAACTGTGTTTAGTTGAACCTGCCAGGTCCTACAAACACCTGCCTTGCTATGCGATCAGTACCTGGCATGGTCTTTAAGTAAGCTAGTTCTGTACAAAGTAAACTGCATTTCTTACGTGCTATGTGAATTGTTGTTGTTCTGTACATGATTCCCTGTGGAACAAGATAACCTTCAATGTTAATAGGTGGTGACTTCCTGAATTTAGCACGTATGAGCTTGGGAGAAGCAGGTACTGCACAGTTCTCTTGC
The DNA here is from genome assembly GCA_013399775.1 of Semnornis frantzii. NCBI lineage: Eukaryota > Metazoa > Chordata > Aves > Piciformes > Ramphastidae > Semnornis > Semnornis frantzii. Next base: position 23,381 of record VWYK01066158.1, on the reverse strand, counting down.
CTTTTTTCAAGGCTTCTGCTGTGATAGCTGTAGATGCAAGTTCAAAAGATTCCTGTTCCCACAGACCTTTTCCCCTTTTAAAATATCTTCTGCCTTTTAAAAGCTTATTTTCAGACTCTTTTATTTGTCTAGATATGCTAACTGGCAATGTAAGGGACTACATGGAAGGAACCTAGTTTAGTACCTGATGATTCTAAGAAAAACAAATAGTTCATAAATTATTTCCTTTTTGTGGGCTAAGTTGCTTTTTGTCCCTCAGCATATTGAACTTGGAGCATGTTTGTTTTAGAAATAGCATGGAATATGAACATTTGTGGATGTAGAAGAGTATTGAGGTGAGCTAAAACAGATCAGTTAAACTGTATTGAAATACTGAGAACAAATGGATTTCCCTGTAAAAGTTTTATGTCCTGCTTGTAAGATTTCTTTCACTGGAACCTTCAGAAGAGTTCTCGAGCTTTGTTTAAACTTTCTGGGTTTCGCTGACAGTGGGGATCTAGTGGTGGTGGTGATGATACCTGCCCTTGTTAAACTCAACTACCCAAGTAATAGATCAGACTTGTTTCTATATTATTGAACATCTCTAAGTTATTCTGTTACATGATGATGAAGACTTTTATCCCATGCAAGAGTGTATGAGACACTTGTTTTTAAAATAGTGGAAAATATTACTTGTATTTTCTGTGTGCTTAGTTCAAGCTTTGTTAGTTGAGTTAGGCAACAGTCACCAGATTCCATTGCCTTGCAACTCAAGTTCAAGCCATTTTGTTTAAGATGAGTGGTGCTGTGGTCCGAGTTATGGGGAATTTGGAATCCATCCACCAAAAAATAACCTGGAGGAATGACTTATTCAGTGGAACTGTCTGTTGCCTGGCGATACTGGAACTGGAGAGATATGTCTTCTTCAGGGATGTGGACTCTAGAACAGTTATTAATGACAATGGATGCCAACATTGAGTGTTGTTACTGGCGCACTTTGAGAACTTTTTGAACCTTACCATTCTGTTTCATACTCTCTAGTAATGTCAGTTACTAAGATATTCTTGCATCCGAGCAGCTATTTTAATTGTGCTGTTGGTAGTTACACAATTGCTTAGTACCTCCAGGTCTCCTCCTGCTTTCTTGTGCCTTTTCTCATTCATGTGTATCCAAATTCAACCTGTCTTTAAGGCTTTCCTTAATTATTAACTGTTCCTGTGTGACAGTCACTAATTTTCTGACTTGCTCTTAGAAGACAGAATGACTTAGAAGACTGTTTAGATATTGCTATCATCCTACTTCAGACTTTGCAGAGGATTTTGAAACATTATCTGAAATTCTTTTGACAGGAATAATTTGCATGTAACTCAGGAATAGTTATTGGAAAAAGGAAAACGACATACATTTTTAGGAAGGGTAAAAGGAGGACTCTGGGAATTACCAACAAGTCACTCACCTCTGTGCCTGCTAAGATCAGATCCCTCTAGAAGCCATGTCAAGGCATATGGGTTGCAAAGGTGATTAGGGACAGCCAACACAGCTTCACAAAGGGGAATCATGCCTAACTAATCTGGTGGCCTTCTCCAATGTAGTGACCATGCTGGTAGGTAAGGGAAGAGCAGCCAATTAACATACACCATGGCTTTCATAAGGCCTTTGACATGGTCTCACACAGTAGCCTCGGAGAAGTACAGGATTTATCAGTGTGGCTCAGTCGCCAAATGGAGATCACTCATCAGTGGTATTCCTCAGGAGACTGTACAGGGACCAGTGCTGTTCAGTACCTTTATTAAAGACACAGTGAGATTGACCAGACCTTCAGCAAGTTTGCAGATAACACCAAACTGAGTGGTGCAACTTATATGCTTGAGGGAAGAGATGCCATCCCGAGGGAACTGGACAAGCTTGAGCAGTGTGTAGTGCAAAACTCATCAAGTTCAACAGGATCAAGTGCAAGGTCCTGCAACTGTGTTGGCGCAATCTCCAATATTAATACAAAGTGATGAATGGATTGTGAGCAGCCCAGCAGGGCAAGGCTTGGGGATATTGGTAGATGAAAAATTGGACATGAGCTGACAATGTTCACTTGCAGCCTGGAAAGTCAATTGAATCCTGGGCTGCATAAAAAGAAGCAAGGCCAGCCAAGTAGAGGGTGATGATTCTGCCCTTCTGCTCTTGTGAGACCCCATCTGTAGTCCTTTGTCCAGTTCTGGGGTCTCTGGTAGAAGACAGACACAGGCCTCATACAGTGGGTCTGAAGCAGGGCTGTCAAGATAACCAGAGGGCTGAAACACCTCTTTTGATGAGAAAAGGCTGAGAGAGTTGAGGGTGTTCAGATTGGAGAAGACACTGGGGAGACCTTATTGCAGCCCTTCCATTATACAGAGAGAGTAAGAAAGATTGAAAGGGGCTTTTTGTCAAGGCTTGCCTATAGTCACAGGACAAGGTGCATCAGTTTTAAGCTGAGAGAGAGGAGGTTTAGATTGAACATAAGCAAGAATGCATTTGTTATGAAGGTGATTAGTTGCTACAAAGGTTGCCTGGAGAAGTTGTGGATGTCTCCTCCCTGAAAGTGTTTGAGGCCAGGTTGGAAGGGGCTTTTAACAATCTGATCCAGTTGGTGTCTGTTTCTGTGGCAAGGGAGATGGAACTAGACAATCTTTAAGTTTGCTTCTGACCCATACCGGCTTTATGAATATGAAAGTGACAGGTTTCTGACCCTGTCTAATGGTGAATGAATGTGATGCATACAAGAGTATGCTGAGATCCACTTCTCACCATTCAGTCATCTGCAGCTCAGGTCTTCCTGAGCAAGAAATGGCATTTAATTTTTCTATGATTCTATGAAAATGAGCTATCCAATTCACCATTATACTACTCACAGTCTTCTGTTATCTCTGTCACATATACTAGTTGTTGAGGGAAGGGAAGGTATTTATTCTGAAGTTCTAAAACACAATACTAATGTTGTTAAAAGGAAGGAAAAAAAAGGCATTTTCATGGCACCATGTGACCTGTGGGTCACCTTGCTCGTGTTAATGTAACAGTATGTCCAGAAACAGAACTTTGTGAGTTGTGTAGTTAGGAAAGAAGAGATTCCTGTAGGTGGTTACAAGGTGAAAAAGGTTTAAAAATAACTGTAGTCTATACAAGCAAAGTGGCAATTATAAATACTAGGATTGGAAGTCAGTGAGCTGAAGGATGATGGTTGCATGATTTATTTTGAATTTATTTTATTTTTAATTATTTAACACATCTGGTATGTCTCTGGATGTCCTTTTCAAGGAAGCTGCAGCAAAGTCCTTGAAAGAAACAAGCTGCAAGCTATGGAATCTGCATGAAAAGCTAAGTACAAAAAATTGAGCTATTTTCCACACAAACAAACAGAAAATTTTTTTTTTNTTTCTGACCCTGTCTAATGGTGAATGAATGTGATGCATACAAGAGTATGCTGAGATCCACTTCTCACCATTCAGTCATCTGCAGCTCAGGTCTTCCTGAGCAAGAAATGGCATTTAATTTTTAAAATTAAAAAAAAAAAAAAAATTAGAAATCCTTGATGGATTTCTTTGCTTCTCTGAATTTGTTGGGTTTTGTTCTTTTTACATGTTCAGTACTTGTCTGCAATAATTGTCTTAAATTTTGTATAAGACACATTTTTATTTAATGCTCTCAAACTCGTGTATTATAGAAAAAAATAGCCCCCAGCACAGGAGGGACATGGAACTGTTGGAGCGGGTCCAGAGGAGGGCCACGAAGATGCTCGGAGGGCTGCAGCAGCTCTNGATTCCTGTAGGTGGTTACAAGGTGAAAAAGGTTTAAAAATAACTGTAGTCTATACAAGCAAAGTGGCAATTATAAATACTAGGATTGGAAGTCAGTGAGCTGAAGGATGATGGTTGCATGATTTATTTTGAATTTATTTTATTTTTAATTATTTAACACATCTGGTATGTCTCTGGATGTCCTTTTCAAGGAAGCTGCAGCAAAGTCCTTGAAAGAAACAAGCTGCAAGCTATGGAATCTGCATGAAAAGCTAAGTACAAAAAATTGAGCTATTTTCCACACAAACAAACAGAAAATTTTTTTTTTCTTATTTTTGTACTCCTGAGTGTGCTGCTTGGTATTCTGAGGGTGTAGTTGGGAGGAGCAGAGAAATTTGGCATACTTTTGTCCAAAGTCATGAAGTCACTTAACTGTTCTCAGGTTGCCTTGAGCTGAGAATTGTTGCAGAACTGAAGTGCTCTAAATATTATAGTGCTGCCATCCTTTTCAAATGTTTCAGAGTAATTATAGGAGAAGCATTTAGTTTGCTAATGACAAAACTGCTTTAGTTGTGGGGTTTTCCTAAACTGAAATTCAAAAATAGTGGCAGAAACAGTTTAACAGCAAACTGTGCTGGTGAAGAACAAACATTTGCCTTTGTGGTGGTAGCTTAAAAACAAAGTATTAATGTAGTGTCCCTCAACTTGATGCTTAAGGAACATGCAATCTGCAATTGCCTATGGAGAATAACCTGGTAAAAATGCCTCAGTAAAATAAGCCTTTTCATTCTGACCTGTGAGAGTAGCAAGGTGTGACTTCATCCTCACTTCATTCAGAAGTGCGTAGGGGAAGCATTTCAAGTAACAACTTTGCTCATAACTGTGAGGTGAAAGAGTCTTCTAATGAGCTGTTTTGGTGCTGTTAACTTTAAGAATTAAAAGTGAACTCTGAAGTCTTCAAAGAGGAATGTTAGTAAAACTGTATTTCTCTATTAGAGTGTGTGGTCTTATAAAAATGTTTGTGATGGTTTGGGAGTTATCCTCCCCCCCACTCTGAAAATCACCCAGGCTAGATTCAGCCAGCTGGAAGTTAAGGACTGAAGCTCTATTTACAGCTTAGCACAATGTACAAGCAGAGATATACACAATAGACATGAATAGTTACAGACATAGACAAGTTAAAGGTAATACAGAAACACAATCCCCCTCCCAGAAATCAGAGACCCCAGGAGGGGCTCCCAACCACCCTTCCACCTTTCCAACCCTCTACCTTTTCCCAGGGTTTGCCTTACATGCAAGGTGAGTTTGAAGGATGGGCAAGGGGGGTTAGAAGCAGAGTGGTTAGTTGGGTTACACAGCAGAAAGAAGACACAGCAGCTCCCAGAGAGAGACACTCTCTAATGTTATCTACGTGTCCTTGTTTTTATACATCTCAGCAAGCCTATGAGTGAAGCAGCCATCACCATTGTTTGCTTTTCACAGCCTATAATCTAATTTTTTTTCATTAAAGTATTCCAATTAGCTTCAAACCAGCACAATGTTCCATCAGTATAGGTGCAGCCTGAGAATATCAGGTTTTGCCATCCCCCTCTCTCATTCTCTCTTGTCAGGAAACAGCATATGGAGCAGGAAATGAAATGGCTGATCCTTCTTGTTCAGAAAATGTTAAAACAAGCAAACTGACTGATGCTATACATCTCTGTCAGCCCATTGGTTTTGGGATATTTTTTTGTGGGTTTGTCGGTTGGTTTTTTGGGTTTTTTGTGTGTGTTGTTGTTTGGCTTGGTTGCTTTTTGGGGATTTTTTGTTGGTTTGGTTTTGTTTGGGATTTTTTTTGTTTGATTTTTAGAGAGGGTACTTAGATCTGCAAACATTGGTTCTTCCATTACCATCTGGGGAGGGCACAGCAGCAAGAAGCTTGTTCACAGTCTGATTTCAGTAGCTTCCTTGGTGTAACTTAAAATTATGGAGTACTTAGCTTTGTATGATTTTGGTACTGTCCTCACAGAAGAGCTGCTGCAGCTTTCTGAGCATCTTCGTGGCCTCCTCTGGACCCACTCCAACAGTTCCATGTCCTTCCTGTGCTGGGGGCTCCAGAACTGCACACAGGACTCCAGGTGGGGTCTGAGAAGAGCAGAGGAAAGGGGCAGAATCACCTCCCTTGCCCTGCTGCCCACACTGCTCTTGCTACAGCCCAGGAGTCGGTTGCTGTCTGGGCTGCCCTCACACTGCAGGCTCATGTTGAGCATTTCATCAACCCGGAGTTGAAATCAGTTCTTACTTTTTAATAAAGTTTAATGACAATAGTGATTATTGAAAAGTCTAATTATATATGAAATGGGATGTCATGTTCTAAGGAGAATGTTAATTTCAAGTATAAATGTTATTATCAAAAAACTTTTTCAATGATTAAAATGGGTAATAAAGGTAATAAAAGATGTTTTAGTTGTAAACTGTAGTTTAGAGGCTTTGAAAGTAATCAGAGCTGCATAACCATTTAGTTTTTAGATTAAATGTTATGCTCATGTCATGACACTTTGGGCAAAACAATATCTCTGGACATCTGCAGTCTCTTGAGAAACCACAGAATCGCTTTGGTTGGAAGAGACCTTTGAGATTAAGTCCAACCATTAAACTAGCACTGCCAAGTCACCACTAAACCAAGCATCACTTGTACAAGTCTGTTAAATACCTCTGGGGATGATGACTCTGCCACTTCCCTGGGCAGCCTGTTCTAATGCTTTACAACCCTTTCTGTGACAAAAATTTTCCCGATACCAAACATACATCTCCTTTGGCACAACTTCAGGTTTACCTTAGTTCAGGGTGTAGTTAAATAGTTCTATTGATTTCTGTATATATCCATCCTTCAGAGAGGAGTCACCAGTGATGTTTAATGCTGCTGATGGGGTATAAAAGTCATATACTTCAATCAGGTGGCCGTGGTAAGCCATGTTGTTCCAACATGCATATTTAGTCTTCATAGATTGGCAGACTAGTATAGTTTTGGCATAAAGAGAAAATGATCAGTTAATATCCTCCTGCTGCCCCCCAAAAAACCTTGAAATACATGTTAGCTACAGGTCTGACTTGTCCTTAATTATAGAGTTGTTTAAACTGATGATGTGACCACTTTCCCCTTGAGCAAAATGCTGAAGTTTAAGAAATGTGGACCTTGATTTTCTTGTTTCTTTGGTCATTTGGGAAGTAACTGATGGCAATATCAAACTCTTAATTCTTTTTCTGAAGTGGAAAGGAAGATTAAGTGTATGGCTTTAAAGAGATAGTTAATATTACAGAAGAGGATGGCAGAACGTTTAAGAGTTTGAATCTTAAGAGATTTACGTGGCCCTTCTTTTGTGATTCTACAATGTGTAACTCTGTTAGTCTTGATCAGGCAAGAACCAACAAAGTTACAGGTTTTATGTCTTTATTAAAGTAGTTTTTGTGTTGGTTTGCTTACCTACTCATAGCCTGTTACAAAACCAAGACTTGTTTAGTCCTACTGTCAAAAGTCTTTAACAATGATTTATTATAGTTTTTCCCCATAATAACTTTTAATCACCTTGCCAGTCTTCTTTCAATTCCAAATGAATTCTCAAGTGCTATACAACTTAACCTAGTTTTAAAGGCAGTTTTCTTCCCCTTCTGTTGAAAGAATTCTGCATTTTCCAGGTGTGTGCCTGTTAACTAATCCCTCCTGTGCATAGAAGCATATTTATTTTTATCGTGATCAATATGAGGATAGCATTTCATGTAGCCAGAATGTTTACTTCAAGGACATTTGTTAACCTTCTAGTCAAGTGTAAAATACATAAGGTAACTAAATTGGAGTAAAAAACCCAAACAAACCAACAAATCACAACCAAGCCTACATCCCCCACTCCTATCCTCCAAAAAACCCAAACTAAGTACTGAAAGTTATCTTTCATTTTCTCATGTCAGCCTCCTTCTGTCCTTCCAAGATTAGGCTATTACTATTTCCATGGTAATACAGATAAATTGAACTGAGATGCTAAAAACAAATTTCCTGCAACCAGTATTTTAGTTCCCATATGGCCACAGTGTGCAAGATAAGCGTCTAGGTTTTTTGATAGTTTGTATTGAGCTCCTCTGGTTGGGCTGTGCAAAGCCTGACAGTCAACAAGTCTCCTTCTTGTCCTATCCCTATTTCAGTTAAGGGGAAGAGCTGGAAAACAGAACTGGGCCACATTCTGTTGTGGCTGTAAGATGCAGAATAACCTGAGATTTGGGACAGGGTGATGAGGTAGAGGGAGATGTTTCATAAAAGTAAACTCCATTTCTTAGATTTGTTACTAATTTCCATACAGTGCATCTGATGTCCTCCAGCACAGCTGGTGCTTGGGTTTTCAATTAGTGACTTGGTCTAAGGAGTCAGTATTCATCTACAGGGAAGTATTATTGAGCACTCATCCTAAATCTGCTTATTTTTTTGACTTTTTTTTTCCAGTGATAATGAAAATCAGAGTTTTTCTGAACAGTCCCTCACCTTAGCAGTAGTAGAAGTTACTTTTCTAATTCTAACTTCTTTAGATTACCTAATAAATTGCTCATATTTTCATTCCATCCAAAGCCACAGCATCCAGAACAACCAGAGCCGTTGCCTTGCTTTGACTGAAACCTTTACTTGGTTGTACAAAACTAAATTTTGTGAAACTGTAGCTCCATGGTTGATTTTTATGCCATTTCTGTACAGTTCTTTCTGCGTTGTATTTGTGGTAGCTCTTTCCTATGTTTAATAAAGTAAAAAAGAGAAAAGTGGGTTTGAGTTTCATGAAAGATGCTGCCACCTGGGAAAACTTTTCAGTCTCAGAGTACTGAGGTGACTTCAGCTTATCCTAAAGCACTTGAGTAAATCCTTACAGTTTTGAAAAGTCACTAAAATAACTTCATGAAACTTTTGGGGCATTGTTTTGCCTTTGTGTTGCCATTAGGATTCTTGCACAAAGGGATGTGCAAGACCCTGAAGTTTTTTTTTAAGGTGTTTAAAACTTTCAGACATACTTTTTACTGCTTTAAGTCTCATCCTTAAAAGTGTAGTAATTTTTACAGAAGTTAACCTTAATGATTATGCTATTCACTAGGTTTTGAACACACTGATAGATTTGATACAGGAAGCTTCTGGGGGAGAAAATCAACTTGTACAAATCTTGTCAAAATCAGCAACAGGCAAAAGATAGACACTGCAGTGCTCCTGTAGGAGGTAGAAGAGACAGATGTCTGGTTAATATTGCAGTTTGCACTAAAATGTTTCTGCTTGTAGTAGCATCTGGACAAAATGCTGTGCTGACCTAACTGTCCTCTTCTAGTTGAGTGGATCCAGTTTCTCTCCCTATTCCAAACTGATCTTCTCTCCAGAATGTATGAGTCCCTTGAATCAGCCCTTGTATGCTTTCTGTTCTGGAGAGTTCTCCCTTTATTTTTCTTAATAACTCCCTGTTTCAGGGTAGGATAGAGGGCAAAATTGTGTGCAGTTCAAATAGCAGTGAATCACATTGTCTTCTATGTAAATACTGAAATGTATTTTCACATATATTTAATTTTAAGAAACTATTTGCATTTCATTCTTCATCATGAAACCTCCTTCCTAAGTGATTTTGTTGGAAAAGTGATCTCTGAATAAATTATTGCCACAGACCTTTCTTTACATTTTAAAATATTGCCTATATCTTAAAGTCTTATCTCTCATATATTATAATGAATATTTTGTAACTATTTTAAATTGTAAATATATCTGTAAATATGTATGTCATTGTGTAGAAAGAATAATAGAGTAAAGGACGTTTGCGAGCTGACTACTCCCTGCACACAAGGGAAGGGGAGATGAGAAACCTCTTTGCTCCCATTACAATCATAGAATGGTAAGGTTGGAAGGGACCTCAAGGATCATCTA
>VWYK01066158.1:0-13307 GCA_013399775.1 Semnornis frantzii | reverse complement strand
CTGCTGCCCACACTGCTCTTGCTGCAGCCCAGCACACAGTTGCTGTCTGGGCTGCACTCACACTGCAGCCTCATGCTGAGCTTTTCATCACCCCAGACCCCCAGGTCCTTTTCCTCAGGGCTGCTCTCAGTCATTCCCCACCCAGCCTGGAGTTGTGCTTGGGATTGTACCTACCCAGGTGCATTGCTTTGCATCAGCAAGTTGAGTGGGTGAATTGCTGTATTAGCTCTGATGATTGTAGAGCTTTGGATTCAGCAGAGTGTCATTACTTAGCTGTTCTGTAGTAATGTTCATAATTTAATGTCCATCAGTTGCAACCTTCTCTTTTCCATGTAGAGTACACAGTTGAACAAACATTTTGTGTAATATTAACCACTCTGGTTGTAGATATGTGCCTCAGTTTTACAGCACTGAGAACTCAGACCTGACAGAAAATGAAATGCAGTGGAGTAGTTGGTACCAGTTTTTACACTATCATGTTATTGTAATTCCATTCTGTAACTTGACTGCATGTACAGGCAAGTTCACCCATCTATAAGTTCAGTGATTGTTTTATTAAGGCTGTTTCTCAATTTCAGGAAATTAGTATTAAAGAAATCTTGGGAATCTGAGAAATACCTTTTCTCTTCTAAATGTAAATGTGTGGTACTTGCTTTGACAAATCATTTATAGTAACATAGACGATGTGAAGTGTGCTGTTACTCCCTCATGTAATGAGAAGGCTTCCAGGAGACCTTAGAGTAGCCTTCCAGTATCTGAAGGGAGCCTACAGGAAGGCTGGGGAGGGACTACTGACAAGGTGTTGCAATGACAGGACAAGGGGCAATGAGTTTGAACTGGCAGAGAGGAGATTGAAACAGGATGTTAGGAGGAAGTTGTTTGCAGTGAGGGTGGTGAGACACTGGCACAGGTTGTCCAGGGAGGCTGTGGCTGCTCCTTCCCTGGAGTTGTTCAAGGCCAGGTTGGATGAGGCCTTGAGTAACCTGTACTAGTGGGAGGTGTCCCTGCCTATGGCAGGGGTCTGGAACTAGATGATCCTTGAGGTCCCTTCCAGCCTTACCATCCTATGATTCTTTGATTTGTTTAGACCTCTCAAATCTGTATTGAAACATATTACTCTTTCTGCTTGAAGATTTGATTGCAAATGGTAAAGTAGTGGTATCAGGTCTTGTGGTTTGGAGTCTGTCAGGAAGAAGCAATGTCAAGTGCTAGTACAATCTAATGATTGTAGCAGAATTTCTGGAAGGCTTTAAATGGTGTTTTAATGCCCCTTGCAAAAAAACATGTGGATTATTTTTAATAGGTGGTTTTTGTCCATGTAGAAGGTGTCAGGAGATCATTCTGTTCCTGTGTGAATAACATTGTTTCAGGCATCTGTTTTTAGAATAAGCAGGGTTTATTTAGATTAAAAATATAATTTACATTTCTAGTAAAGTTGATCTGAGAAATAATGAAACTCCTTTATCTTCCCTTAATAAATATAAAATGATACAAAAGCTAAAGCCCTTACTAGAATCCACTGTGGATCATTTGTAAAATGGAACAGTTTTTTTAAAAAATCAAAATCCCATACAACTCAAGATTAGAGCAGGCTCAATTTGAGATGTAGACCGGGCATGTTTGGTCAGTTGCTTCATGAACATTTTCTGATTTTCCTTCAAAAGCAAAGATTTTTCAGCAGGTCTGAAATACATTTATTTTGCTCTCAACAGGAGTAAAGCATTTAACTTTAATAACTTTAAAAAGAGAATAGGTGCATTTCTTACTATCCTGTATAGTACTAGTGTGCTAGCTTGTCAGCATGCTCTTTCAGGAGTTCAAAACTAAAGTCAAGTCCAGAAATTTGGAAAATCCAGTGGGTTTTGACTGTTACGTAAATCTCTTGCAAAGAATGTTTATCAAATATATGTGCTTCCTTCAGTTACTCTCTTAACTCAAACCAGAGATTTGCTCATTGAATATTGTGCCCTGGATCTTTAAATAAGGCTCTTATGAAGACAGACTGAGAGAGTTGGGGCTGTTCAGTCTGGAGAAGAGGAGCTTCAAGGAGACCTTATTGTGGCCTTCCAGTATCTGAAGGGGGCCTATAGGAAATCTGGAGAGGGACTATTTAGGGTGTCAAGTAGTTACAGGACAATAAGTCAAGGAGCAAAACTAGAAGTGAGGACATTCAGGTTGGATGTTAGGAAGAAGCTCTTCAGCGTGAGGGTGGTGAGACACTGGCACAGGTTGCCCAGGGAAGGGGTGGAAGCCCTATCCCTGGAGGTCTTTAAGGCCAGTCTGGATGTGGCTCTGAGCAGACGGATCTAGTGTGAGGTGTCCTTGCCCGTGGCAGGGGGACTGGAAATAGATGATCCTTCCAGCCCTGACAATTCTGTGATTCTGTTTGTGCAATGTTGTGAGTTTCAGAACCTTTTGTCGTGCATTTAGTGAGTGTAGTCTAAGAGAAATGAGTTTAAAATGATGAGATTAATTTAAAGAAGAAAATCAACATTCACATTAGAAAATGTACTTTGTTAATGCTATCTATAGAAGAGTCATTTAATTACTCTTTAACTGAAGCCATATCAATAATGTAATTGACTGTCTGAGCCACCTTTTGACATCTTCTGGTATTTTTATTGTCAACTTTACAGTGAAAATTTCCATTCAAACATGTCACAATATTTAATAAATAATTAAGGTGGTAGCTTATTAGTGATGTCCTTTACTCCTTGATAAGTGTGATCCTTACATGGGGAGGGAAAGTAAAGTTCAGAGCAGATAAAATATGTCAGCAATGATACTTGATGTTCCAAGGTATTACAGGATTCTCCTGTGGTTGTTTGGCTCATTACTTAGAGGCTGAAAGTTGGTTTCTGTCTAATCAGCACAACAGACTGGATCCTCAGAAGTGCCAAATGGACTTCCCCATAAACTTGGATTGATCATATCCACCAAGAGTTGTGTTGGGCATTTATCAGTAGCAGTAGTGATGGAGTCAAAAAAGGAGTTGTCTTACTCGGCATGCATCAATTTACATCTTGCTTGGAAAGCCTTGGTCTGGCAGCTGCAGGGAAGTTGCAATGAAACTTTAATATCTGTTCAAGGAAATTAGAGAGAAAGGGAAAATTGAGGGGAAATTATGCTATTCAGCTGTGTTCTGATGATAGAGCAGTTAGGACTTAAGACTCAAATAGGGCTTTGTGACATAGATGAGTCATCCCTCTACCAGACAAATGGCAAAGGTTAATTTGTATTTATGTACTTGAAAACATAACTGATAGTGAAGTTAGCGTAAGAGGCTGCAGTAGGGGTGGCCATAATCTGTTACATCTTTATCTTTTGCAGTGACCATTCCTAGAGTCATCATTTATATCGTGCTGCTCTGTGAATTAACTGAGTTTGCATCTTGGGTATGTTTTAAAGACAGGGAGCAATTCATGCTCTCTGAATGACTACAAGCTGAGAAAGTTCTTCCTGTTAATTTACCTACCTTTGGCTAACCAACAGCTGCACTTGGTTTTCACCACAAGCAATCACACTATCATGTTAAGATGAGCATTAGATACAACCAAAGTGATCAAGCCTTTTGGGCTGGCTGGCTGGCTGGTGGTGGTGACAATCAGTACTTCAGCAGCTTAACAGCTTGTCAAGGAATTGCCTCTGGACTGGCTCATTCTTTGGAAGCTCTTCTGTCCTCTTCTGCCACTGTCAGACCTATTTGTGTTTACACCAAATATGAATCCTCTACTATTTGCCTTTATACCAAAATACTCTTCTTACTCTATTCTCCTTCAAATATTCCTTTGACCATTCTTTCCCAATAGAATATGGGAAATAAATTTATTTCCAGTACATTGCTATTCTGAAAAGAAAAATTCTGCCTTTGCATATGGAGACTCTTCTTATACGTATGGAGATTCTGCATTCAAGATTAAACCTGTAATTATTTTCCTATGGTTCTTCTGCTGCAATACCAGCCTTTTAAAAGATGTTGTTATTGGTTTTGTTTTATTTTACTATTTGTCTGTCCAACAGCAGGTGAAACTCAAAGTTATCTCATCTGAGTTTGGCCTTTTCAGAGATCTGAAAGCACTCAGTGTCTGCAATACTTGGTGGCCTGCTTAGTGAAACAAGGAATTATGTTTATTCATGTCTTGGCAGAGCAGGGACAAGGTCCAGATGGAAATCAAGAGTGGTAACTGAGAAATCTGGTTGATTCTTGGTGCAAATAATCTGCTTGATTATAGTGAAAATAATCTGGTATGGATTTAGGCACATGGCAGGTTTATTCTATTTCCTGTAGCAAACAGAGGACAATCAACTCACTTTGGGAGGTCCTCTGCATATCATTTTCTTTAGTCCTATCCTGTCAGCATGGTGGTGGTGGTGGGTAGTGTGTGAGATTTCATCTGTGGCTGTTATTGTGGTGTTCTTTAAGATAGCCAAGCATGTATTGGTCCTCAGCAGCCACGTGAAGGGAGCAGTCATTACCCCTTGCTGCATTCTATATGAACTCACTTGGTAGCTAGGCAGATTACACTTCAGTGTTCTTAGAAGTCTTATCCCCATTGATGGTGTCTGTTATAGAAGCTCGACAAGTTTGAACCTCATTTGAATCTCTCTGAATCATGTTACCTCCAAGGGATTTCTAAGGTTTAAATTAATGCTTCAGTACCGAGGGCTTTCAAGTCTTAAAATATTGCAGCCTATTGTAAGCAATTCTGGTTGCTCATTGCACTCTCAGTAACTAGCTGCTACTTCCTCTTACTGTGAAGGCACTGAACTTGCTGAAATCACAGCATCTAAGGCTATTTTATCCCCTTCCTGTTACTGGCAGGACTGGCATGCAGCGTTGTCAGGCTGTGGATGGAAAGCTGATCTCTGTATGAGATTTAGTTTGTCATATTATTTTCTTAGACCATATAATATTAACCATTTAAGCAAACATAATATTACTCTGCTGTTCAAGAAACTACACTTCTTGCCTNTGCCTTACGTGCAAGGTGAGTTTGGAGGATCAGCCAGGGGGGTTAGAAGGAAAGTGGTTAGCGAGGTTACTCGGCAGAGAGGAGGAAGCCAGAAGTTAGACAGCCCGAGTGTGTCTACAAGCCCGAGTGTCTTATCTTTGTTTTGTATTCTTAGTCTTAAATGTCTCAGCAAGTGTGTCAACTTAGCAAGACATACTTGCTGAGTCTTAAACATCTCAGCAAGCCTATGAGTGAAGTAGACATCACCATTGTTTCCCTTTTCACAACCTATAGTATAATTTTCTCCATTAAAATATTCCAATTAGCCTCAAACAGCACAACTGGAATCATCTTTATTTTGCTTTAATATCAGACAATAATCCTGATTCCCCTTGATCAAGAAAACCAATGAGATCAATGAATTTATATAGTGAGACTGGATTCTTAATTCATCAAGTCAGTCTTAGAATTCAGCTTCATTCAGTCAAGCTACTTTTCCAGTCTTCTTGAAAACATGCTCCCTTCTGCAAACTAAAAATCATGGAGTATCTGATGTTAGAAGGAGCCTGTAAGGATCACAGAGTCCAACTCCCTGCTCCTTACAGGACTGCCTAAAACTAGGAGTGACATTCAGACACTACTTGAACTCTGATGAGCTCAGTGCTGTGACCACTTCCCTGAGAAGCTGGTTCCAGTGACCAGCCACCCTCTCTGTGAAGAACCTTTAATGTTCAATCTGAACTTCCTCTGATGAAGCTTCATACCTTTTCCATGTGTTTTGTTGCTGGTCACCAGAGAGAGAAAATCAGCACCTTTCCTTCTGCTTCTCCCCATCATGAGGAAGTTGTAGAGACTGTGATGAGGTCACTCCTCAGCCTTCTCTTCTCCAAGATGAACAAACTAAGTGACTGCAGCTGCTCCTTTTAGGTCTTGCCTTTGAGGTCTTTCACAGTCTTGGTCACAACTCTAGTATTGTTATGTCCTTATACTAAAATGCTCAAAACTTCATCCAAGACTTGAGGCAGGGGCAAGCAAATATGTAGCATGTGAGTCATCCTCCTTGACCAACTAACTATGCTGTGCCTGACACCCCAGAGCACAGGTGGTGCTTTTGGACTCTAAGGCACACTGTTGACTTGTATGCCATCAGTCCAAACCTCCAGATCTTTTTCTGCAGGGCTACTCTCCAACTACTTGTCACTTAGTTTGTATAACCAACACTACCCCATCCCTGATGGAGAGCCCTGGGGAAAAACAACCCAGCAAAGCTCTGATATGCTAGCTTGTTCAAGTCTAGTCCTACAACATTGCTTTTCCTTTATGAAAGTTCCTTTGTGGCTCAATGCTGATTCAGGACAGACTGCAGAAGTGCTTTATGACACATTGTCAGCTTTTAAAATTAGCTAAGTGTAATCTTCTGAATGTAGATATGTTTTCAAAGGTTGAGACGCGAATTGGCAATAGATGTAACAATATTTCTGTGTAAGATTTTGTTGAACAGTTTCTCATTTATCTCAACTTTTGAGGAAAAAGAGACAAGACTTGTTCAACTAGTTCGCATTTCTTAGTGTCAGTCAGTAATTTGCAGGCTTGTACTGTTCTAATAACCAGTTGCATTACATAGAGCTCTCTAAGCTAGCAGACAAATGTGCTTCAGGGAACTGGTTAGATTTATTATTTGTTTTGTGGCTTCCCTGCACTTCAGGTGCATTTTTGTTCTATAAAAAGTGTAAAGTTTATTTGTGCATCTTACTTTTTGAAATGACTAATGAAAGGTACAAACATTCACCTGTTTTACAGGTCAACAGCAAGGACAGGATGGAGTAAAAGTACAACAAGCCACAATAGCTCCTGTTACCGTAGCAGTAGGTGGCATTGCTAATGCAGCTATTGGTGCTGTTAGTCCTGATCAGATAACTCAAGTGCAGCTGCAGCAAGCTCAACAAGCTTCTGACCAGGAAGTGCAACCTGGCAAGAGGTTGAGAAGAGTTGCCTGCTCATGTCCTAATTGCAGAGAGGGAGAAGGAAGGTAAATGTAAATTTTATCATAGCTTGCCTCATACTACCTGCATTTGAATGTTTTCTATTAGAAAGTATGTTTAGGCATTTCTTCTTAGGGGATTACAACTGTTGCTATTAGTGTGAAATATTTTTCCTAGTAGCTACTGTGATTTTAGAATAGAATTACTTACCTTTTTTAATTTTACCTTTTTAGAGGCACCAATGAGCCAGGGAAAAAGAAACAACACATCTGCCACATTGAAGGATGTGGAAAAGTGTATGGCAAGACATCTCATCTCCGAGCACACCTGCGCTGGCATACTGGTGAAAGACCATTTGTATGCAACTGGATTTTTTGTGGCAAGAGATTTACAAGGAGTGATGAGTTACAGAGGCACAGAAGAACCCACACAGGTTGGTCAGCCCTCTCTGTATGTGTAGTACAGCAAGTACTCCTATGAGGACAGGCTACAAGAGTTTGGGATCTTCAGCCTGGAGAAGAGAAGGCTTCCAGGAGACCTTAGAGTAGCCTTCCAGCATCTGAAGGGGGCTACAGGAAGCCTGGGGAGGGACTATTGACAAGGTCTTGAAATGACAGGACAAGGGGCAATGGGTTTGAACTGGCAGAGGGGAGGTTGAAAGTGGATGTTAGGAGGAAGTTGTTTGCAGTGAGGGTGGTGAGACACTGGCACAGGTTGCCCAGGGCGGTTGTGGCTGCTCCTTCCCTGGAGGGGGTCAAGGCCAGGTTGGACAAGACCTTGAGTGACCTGTACTAGTGGGAGGGGTCCCTGCCTGTGGCAGGGGGTTTGGAACTGGATGATCTTCAAGATTCTTTCCAACCTTACCATTCTATGATGCTATGATTCTGTAAGTCTGAATCATAATGGCCATGGTTAAACAGAGATATTAAAGTTCTCACTTTAAAATGTAAATATAGTAACTTAAAACAGAGGAAATAGTTCATTGCAGTTTTCATCAGTTCAAGATGGCTGTGAGGTCAAACCAATAAAATGAGAGCTATTCAAATTGTACCTATGGCAGAAAAGGATCACAGACAGCTGATGTACATTAGGAATGCTTGACCTAAATTTGGCCCACCAGACATGTAGGACTGGCCATGGACCCAAGATCATTGTATCCTCATTTGGACTAGCTCAGTCCTTCAGAAATGTATTATCCTAGTCATATATCAGATGTGGTCTTTTGGGGAAGTTTCCTGACATTTCAGATGAGAACTTGAAAAGCAAGCTCTCTTAACAGTTCAGATTGGAAAGGTAGATTTTTTTTTTTAATTATATTTTAGAAACTGGAAATTTTATCAGCTTTCTTATTTGTAGCCTCAAGAAGGTGTGCCCCCCATTCCTCCACCCCAAACCAACCTGTAGCATCAGAAGACAGCGCTTGAAGTCTAAGAGCTGGCTAAATTTGAGCAGTGATAGGACTGCTTAGTATGTTGAATTTCTCTCTCTTGGCATAGATGTACATCATAAAATCATAGAATGGTAAGGTTGGAAGGGAACTCAAGGATTATCTCATTCCAACCCCCTGCTATAGGCAGGGACACCTCCCCCTAGTACAGGTCACTCAAGACCTCGTCCAACCTGGCCTTAAACACCTCATGGAGCTTTGGTGTTCTTGCTTCCAAATTCCCTTCTCATCACTACAGTCTAAATAGCAAAAGTATACTTTTAAAATGCTATCAAGTCATTCTTTCAGGTCTTCTACCTCTCCTACTCTGTCAGGTTTATGGAAGTTTGGTGACCTGAAATTCAAACTTCTCATCAGAAAGCGGCAGCATAGCAAACACTTGTTGAGAACATTTTAGTAGTGAAGAGTAGATTGCCAAAAGCCTGTGACTGAACAGAACACACCGGGAAGCCAGACAGGTAGAGAAGAAAACATTGTATCCTTTTAAAGATGCTCCATAAAGACGCTTTCTATCAAATAGAAAAGGGTCAGATTCAAGTGATCAAGCAGAGTCCAGTGCTGTCTCTCTAACATTTTGGTTTTTTCTTCTTTTAAAAAAGGTGAAAAGAGATTCGAGTGCCCAGAATGTTCTAAAAGGTTCATGCGAAGTGACCATCTTTCAAAACATGTCAAAACTCATCAGAACAAGAAGGGTGGTGGAACAGCCCTTGCTATTGTTACCTCAGAACTGGACTCTTCAGTTACTGAGGTGCTTGGTTCTCCAAGAATTGTCACAGTTGCTGCCATTTCTCAAGATTCAAACCCAGCAACCCCTAATGTCTCGACAAACATGGAAGAATTCTGAAAGGATCATTTATATGGACGCCTAGTGCTGCACTTAACGTTTACATACCTTTCAGGATGTGGAAATGGGCTGGTGAAGTGGATTACAGAGGAGCAAAAAGGTGTTTTCAGTCATGACTTCTGTAAGTGTTCCAGGCTGGAGGGTCAGCATGGGAAGTGTACACCGGTGCAACAAGAGAAAAATCTCAAAAATACAAGCAGCGCAAATTGATGTACTGGATAAACAGCTGGGGGAATGTTATTCCATACTGTACTTTTTTTTAGTTAATATGTCTGGATATCATTTAATGATTTTAAATGAACTCTGTGTGTGTGTGTGTGTGTGTCCATTTTAGCATTGTGTGTCGATGTGTTTATAAAATTGGATAATATCAACATAAACCAGGGTGGACCTTGACTAGGACTAATACCGTTTGATGAAGGTACTTCATCTCTAAAATAAATTTGTACTATTTTCATGAGAACATCTTTTCCCATAAGGCACAGCAAAACTGAATGCAGATTGAGCAACAGTAGGAATATTTTAGGTTTCTGCTCAGTCCACAGAACATGTCAGTTGATTTTGGCCGTCTTTTCTCAAGTTTTGCAATTGCTCAAACAGCAGCTGGATGATGCGTGCTGCGAAGTTGGTTCTGAGGTGAAAATGAACCTCAGATGAATTTTGACCACTACATTATAGTAGTGTGTATAAATGACAATCAGTGAGTTCTAATTCCTCTCTTTCTTTGGAGAGCTAAGGTTATGTAGAATTAGTGTATGCTGTAGGAAAGGTATTAACGTAAGATTCTACAGAAGCAATGGTGTCTGTGTGTAGGGCAAAAAACAAACACAGCAACTTCTGTGTCAGCTTTTGGTATTTAGTTTGTTTTAAAACCTCCAGAGCCCATTTCTAACTCGTAGGTTACAGGGATTGTAACTCGATTTTAAGTATTTAAATGTTTTATTTTGTTTTTAGAATTCATGGAAATTAATCAGACCATTGAGTGTTGTAGCTCATTCTCCTGCATCTTTTCTCTGTAAATATTAGTTTATTATATTGTGGTTAATGTGCTGAGTTCTTTCTGCTTTGACTTAATAGCCAAAGAAAAGAATTAGTTATCACATTTTAACCAAAAAANACCAAAAAAAAAATGATGTTTCCAATTTTTAAAAAAAAAAAAAAAAAAAAAAACCAACCCCACAAAAAAAAAAGATACTGAAAGTAAATGTGTTCTCTCTTTTCCCCTAAATGTTACTGTCTTTATTTTCTCTTCAAAGATAATAGATGAAATGGTAATAATTACCTGTTGCCTATCAAATCTTACATTGAGCCTCCAACCACAAAACAAAGCGGAGAAAGAAGAATATTAGTCAAATTTTTACCATGTGGCTTTTGATTTCAAAGGTTTGGTTACATTTTCAGCTGTGCCAGCTTAATGGGAATATAGAGGAAATGAAAGACACCAACAAAAGCAAACTGCATTTTTCATGTGGAAACTCCAATATGGACAAGGAGGAAAGATGGCCAAATATTTCATACTCAGGATTTTTAATTACTTCCCATAATTGTAACCTTTTACACATACAGTCCTTTAGTAATACTTCTCATGATCAGTTTTGTAATAAATTTCTATACCAAAATATTTTTTGCTGTAACTAAAGGAAATACAGTGCAAGAAGGATAAGATTTAAAAAAATTTTTTTCCCCTGCAGACTACAGAAGGAAGAATGTGTTTGGTAGCTGTTGGTTTGAGACATAGCAGATACCTTGTGCATTCCCTCAAAACCCATATACTTCTCATCTGAATACTTTATCAATGTTGTGGTGTCTTGTGTATTTTTGAAGCAAGAGAAATACCAATCATTGTTTACACTGTGTACACTTTAGGCCAGCCCTTTGTAGCAAAATACTAAGCTGAAAGTATTTTATACTTTCAGTTTACATAAAAAGCTTTGAGATTAAAGAAAAAAAACAAAAAAACAATTTTACACTGTGGTTATAAATTTCAAGTTTCTTAAAGCTTTTGTAGACTTGTAACAAAGTCTTTAAATTTTAGTTGGGTTTTGTACATTATTTTGTATATTTTATTTAAAGTACTCTTAACTGATGTACCTGGATTTAAAACATCAGAGTCAATTAGATGTTGCATTTAATACAGATGAACATTAGGTAGTATTAACTGTTAATTTTATTATATAGGAAATGAAACGTCAAATATATATTTTATCATTAATGCTTCACAATCAGTGCTATAAATTTCTTTATGCAAAGAAGAACTTTCCTAGTGTTAATACCATGTTTCCTAGAAGTTAAACAATTTTTGTAAACTGAACTTATGACATTCTGCACAACCATTTCATGGGTAATTATTTTATTTTTTTTTCCACGCATACTTACGTATGGAGATAGGAAGCCGAAGTCATTTTTAATCTGCAATGAATCCCTACTATAGATGTATCCAAAACCTCAATCTGGTTGGCTTCATAGCATCTCAAGTACATTAACTTGTGTTAGCAGGTGCACATTTTACAGCTGGAATTAGAAACATTTTGACAGTCTGTTCTGCATACCATCCTGGATCCACTTTTCTGTCTTAAAAGGATCGTAAATTTCAATGTCCTTTATTTGACTCAGTGGGATATAGCTGTTGTAAGTAATAGGGCACAGATGTGCAGTAGTATCTTGTTTAATGGCATTTCACTGTGCATTCCCTTTGCCACCATTAAAAGAATTTTTGCTTTATTGTAATTATCAGTGCAAAGTGTATTTACCATGGTAGAACTCCAGTGTTAGAGTAGTTTTTTTCTTACAGTATACTTTCTTTGGTTAGGTTTGTGTATGTGTTGCCAATTACATTAGAAGTTGGTGTTAAGTCATTATTTATCACATTCTTTCATGAGAGCAGTAATAAAAGTGTGTAATCTAGGAGAAAAAAAAAAAAACAAGTTAATTTGTCAAAGTTAAGTAAGCATGATGTTTAGGTCCTATTTTTCAATTTTATAACTGTTTTATTGCAACAATATTTGTATTTAAGTCTTCATTTTAAGGCCTTGTGGTGTTTTTTGGTTGTTTTTTTTCTTTAAATGCATGTCACTGAATTGTCATCCTGCAAGAATTGATGTGCAGCATAGGGTATTAAATCTACATAATGATTTTGAAACAGAAAAATAGTTGATGGTAAAAATGTAAATGTTTTGCAAAAATTCCTTATAAAGAAAAAAAAAAAGTTTTGTAGTAATATTTCACTTGTAAATTTTTCTAAAAAAAAAAAAAAAAAAAAAAAAAGGCAGCCAGATTCTGACCCCAGAAAAGTATNACAAGGAAAAGGAAAAAAATGAGAGTAACATTTCCCCACATCTAGAATTTAGAAATTAATTCTGCCAGCAAAGCCTGTGAGGCATTAATTTGACACTTTTACAATGCTGATTTGTATAATTTTTTTTTTGGTGGGTTTGGAACTAAAATCATGTACAAGTTGTTGCCTGCAATAACATTTTGCAAGTAACCTATTAAAATTCCCTTGAGTTTAAAAGGTTTCTTCATTTAATTACTTAGAATATAAAGCAGCAATAAATTATGTTTGAGTGATAATCTGTTCATCAAGGAGAACACTAGAAAGCAAATGCTTCTCAATGGGGAAAGGTTGGCAGCAGCTTCTGGATTTGTGTAATTAAGACCTGTACTTGCTGGTCAGCGTTTCCCAACTGGCAGACTCCCAGCAGGGAATTAAACCAGCAGATTCTAGCTCAGCAGGAATTCTGTGGAGTTTGTTCAGCTCCTGCAAATGGAAGTTACAGTTGTTCCTGAACATACCAAAAGAATAATCAAAGGAAAAGCTTTCCTAAGGTAAGTAGGTACACAGACATACACACACATGCTTTTAAAAAAAATTAACCTCAAAAAAAACCCTTAGATAATTCCATCTCAGAGACAAATCACAGAAGTGCCATTGAATGTATTGCAGACAGGGAATTAATAGAACAAATAAATGAAAATCTGGACCTACTGACTGACTTTATAGAAGAGACACTGAGCTGTTAGTGAAATATAAACAGCCTCCTGCATTGCGTTCTATTAACATGACTTTGATGACAGAGTAAATT
>VWYK01066157.1:0-19778 GCA_013399775.1 Semnornis frantzii | reverse complement strand
TCCTCAGGGCTGCTCTCCAGATGATGCAGATGACTGCATCCAGTTAGCAGCTCTGAAAGTGAGGTTTAACATCAGGTCCTGTGAAAAAGCATAGGACCTCTGGGGCCTCCTGCTCACTGGAAAACTGCAGGTGCAATGGACCAACCTTTTCTAGAGGGGAATTGGCACTGGGCAAGGTTCTCCTCTTTCCTCAGCTCTCAGCATTATCAGTTTCTGGCCAAGTTCTGTGTCCACACTACAACACAGACTCCTATTGATCTTTGATCAGAGGCTGAGGGAGAAGAGGCTGATGTCAATGTGCAGCTGCACTGGGGAGTGGGAACAAGACTGCAGTGCTCTTCAGATGGCAGGTGGGAAGGTCTGCATAGTGCAGACTTTTTGACAGCCAGCCCTTTGCTGCAGATAAGGCAAGACTCAGCATCCCTTACCTGATTCCCCTAGCAGCAAGCAGAGAGATAAGGAAGCCTTTCCTGGCTGAGGCTTTCTATTGATTTGTTAACTCTGAGATGTGGACTTTCAAGGTGGAACTTTGATGCTGCATGGGGCACAGAAGGGTCTGTTCAGAGAGGTGCCAAAAGCTTCTCACCTACCTAAGCTCTCAGCACCAGCATGAATGTGATAAGGCATTGAAGAGCAAGGTTCAGGTTAGAGATTTCCTTGTGCAGTGCACAGGATGTGTCCCCCCACACAGTCTTGACTGTTTATTCAGAACCAGGTAAATTCAGTCTGCCTGAATTTCCAGGCTGATGAACTGTGAGTAGAGAGCACTGCTTGTTTAAAGATTGTAGTTCTGCAAGCAGCATTTCTACCCTGAAAGGTTGGACTAGGTGGTCCTTGAGGTCCCTTCCAACCTGGTGGTCTATGAGCCTATGGATGTATTTCTCTGGTGATGGCACACACAAGCTAGAACCAAGCCCCCTGCTATGCAGCCCAGACACAGGTGTTGTACACCTACCAAAACACCACAGGGAGCTCAAATAAAATCACATTCCACATGACAAGAGCCGAGGTGCCCACCACTAAGGACTGAAAAGGAAGCTGCAAACCTTTCCATTGCAGTCTTAGCCCACTTGGCAATCCAGAAGCAGAGGCTATAGTCACACAGAGCCTACCTTAGAACTTCCAAGTGCAGTAACTCCAGCCAAGAGATGATTAATATGTCAGCAGAATGGTTCTCTATGTTCTTCCCCATGCCAGATGAGAGACATTTATTACCCTTTCCACTCAGATGTTACAGAGATGCCAGACTTGGGAATCTAACCTCTGCTGTCCCATATTGTCATTTTAATTAAAGCCATATCCTGTAAAATGTTGCATGCTGCTGGAGCCCTGATAAGATCCTGCTATCAGAAAGGAGCAAATTTGTGATGCTATCTGGGCCAGCCCATGATTATCTGCCAGAACAAAAGGAATGTTATTAAACAAACCCTGCTAGATCACTGGAGGGACACAGAATGGAAAGCATGCTCCAGTGAAATCCCTTATCTGGGGTCACACCTGCAGCATGCAGCCACTGCTGTGTGCTGAGAGTTGCAGGAGAGCAGCCACTGGCTTCTGCTTCAGAGGGGAAGGTTTTGCTCCTTTCCTTGGCTGTGTGTAGGAGAAAAAAACAAACCAAAACCAACTTTAATATCAATTAACTCCTGGGAGCTGATTGGTTCTTAAGTGCACTTTCAAAAGCCTCATTACAAACCCAAAGTGACTCAGTTTGCTTTCCTAGATACAGCCATCACTTTTTAGGGCACAGCATCTCTCTTACCTTTAGAAGGTTTAATGACCTTCTGTGGAAGAAAAGCAGTGGGAGGGAACTACCACACTGCAGCTTGTTTCCCTTGACTTCTTTCTCTCACTCCTCTGACTCAGCCAGACAGCATCTCAGCCTCCCATTTAGGCAGACCTTGTCTTTATGCAGCTAGAACAAACACTGAGCTGGTGCAGAGGAGAGGCAGGGAGCAGTGTCATAGCCATGGATCCTCTCAGGGCTTTTTTGCTGCTACAGGCACCAAACTCAGCCTTCAGTTTTCAGGTGACCAAGTCCATGCCTGCCCTGGCCACTCCTGTCCTCCTAAGCAAGCACAGAGCTAATCATAGAATCAGTCAGGGTTAGAAGGGACCACAAGGAGCAGCCAGGCCCAACCCCCCTGCCATGCCCAGGGACACCTCACACTAGCTCAGCCTGGCCACAGCCTCATCCAGCCTGGCCTTAAACACCTCCAGGGATCAGGCTTCCACCACCTCCCTGGGCAACCCCTGCCAGGCTCTCCCCACCCTCCTGCTCAACAGCTTCTTCCTAACCTTCAGTCTGACTCTCCTCATTTCCAGCTTTGTTCCATTGCCCCCCAGTCCTATCCCTACCTGACAGCCTCAAAAGTCCCTCCCCAGCTTTCTTGTAGCCCGCTTCAGATCCTGCAAGGCCACACTAAGCTCACCTGGGAGCCTTCTCCTCTGCAGACTGAGCAGCCCCAGTGCAGCAGGACAAGCTGCTGTGCCTGTCCCAGTACAAAAAGCCACACCTGGCTCCTCTGGCTTCACAGCTACAGACAGACAACTTCTGAACTGGGGGGAAAGGAAATAGCAGAAAAAAACACAGCCTGAGTATGTTCCTCATCTTTAATTACTCTGCTACTACATAAGCAGCAAGAACAGCCCCACCACACTACTCAGCTAATTAACCATCCTCTGCTGAGGAACCTACACAGAAAGCTTGCAGTACTTTGGGAGGGTCTGTCTAGAGCCTGTGCAGATGATCAGAGGCAGCTGAAGGTCTGATTTCATTAGTCACCATTCATCAGCCAAGTGCATTAACTCCCAGCTCCCTCAGACAGAGGATGCAGGATTTTAACATCAGCAGGTGCCTTGGTGCAGGCAGCTGCCTCCACTTTGGCTGCAGTGAGGGAAGAACCTGCATGTTGGACTGGATGATCTCTGAGGTCTCTTCCAACCAGTTGTTTTCAGTGGTTCTGTGTGCAACCCAAGCTGCCCCTGGCTCTGTGCAGACCCTCCCTCTGCCTAGTCTGAGGTAAAGGAACTAACAACCCCAAGCAGTGCTACAGGCTGGGGACAGAGTGGTTGGAGAGCAACCAGGCACAGAGGGACCTGGGGGTGCTGGGAGAGAGCAGCTGAAGATGAGCCAGCAGTGTGCCCAGGNTGCTGCCAGGCACCCAGGGACAGAAGAAGAGGACACAGCCTCAAGCTGTGCCAGGGCAGGTTCAGGCTGGATGTTAGGAAGAAGTTGTTGGCAGAGAGAGTGATTGGCATTGGAATGGGCTGCCCAGGGAGGTGGTGGAGTGCCCATCCCTGGAGGTGTTCAAGACAAGCCTGGATGGGGCCACTTAGTGCCATGGTCTGGTTGATTGGCCAGGGTTGGGTGCTAGGTTGGGCTGGGTGAGCTTGGAGCTCTCTTCCAACCTGCTTGATTCTATGATTCTATAATTTGCTGGCACTGCAGCCACTCCTGAACCCAGGGGAACCATATGGACTGGTAATTGTTCAATTAGTAATGAGAACCTACTAAGAGGAATTAATTCAGACCCCAAGTAAGTTTTGAACTGAAGTTGTGTGAGAGAATACAATTCCCTGGTCAAATGTTGGATTCGAGGCATCAGCAGCTGCTTTAAAATGCATTGTTTCATCTCCAAACAATTCATGAAATGAAAGCCACTGAAGGGAGCTGGCAGCTGATAAAAAGGGCACCTGCAGTAAAGTGAAGAACAGGAGCAGGTATATTGTATACATTCATCAGAGCTTAATGAATTGGTCTTTAAAAGAATAGCTTTGTCTTCCTCATCCATATGTATCTTGGCAGGCTAACAAATACAGAGATGATGTCAAAGGGAGGGGGGGCAGCTCTGTCTGATGTGTTCTCCTACCTCCTGCTGATGCAGCAGCAGCAGCCCGAGGCCGAGGGGCCCCTGCCGCCGCCGCCCCCCGGCCCGCTGAGCGCTGCAGCAGCTCCATCTGTCGATGCCGAGCAGGGAGCCGCACGGCCATGCCTGCAGCCAAGGCGCAGAGCAGCGCTCGGAGCCGAAGGCAGAAGCCTGAGTGCCTCTCAGAGCTGAGGGTCCTGTGGCTGCCTCAAACTCGCGTTGTGACAGCAGAGTGTTGTTAAGCAGAGTGTGTCCAGCAGATCCAAGGAGGTTCTCCTCCCTTTCTGCTCTGCCCTGCTGAGACCTCATCTTGAGTGCTGCCTTCAGTTTGGGGCTGCCCAGTTGGAGAGGGACAGGGACCTGCTGGAGAGAGTCCAAGGGAGGGCTGTGAGGATGAGGAGGGGACTGGAGCAGTGCCTGGGGAGGAGAGGCTGAGGGGCCTGGGGCTGCTTAGTCTGGAGAAGAGAAGACTCAGAGGGGATTTAATCAATACTTATCAATATCTGAGGGCTGGGGGTCAGGAGGAGGGGACAGGCTCTGCTCACTGCTGCCTGGGATAGGCCAAGGAGCAATGGATGGAAGCTGCAGCACAGGAGGTTGCAGCTCAACACAAGGGGCAACTTCTTGCCTGCAAGGGTCCCAGAGCCCTGGCACAGGCTGCCCAGAGAGGTTGTGGAGTCTCCTTGTGTGGAGCCTTTGCAGGCCTGTCTGGATGTGTTCTGTGTGCCCTGAGCTGCATTGTCTGCTCCTGCTCTGGCAGGGGTTGGACTGGATGAGCTCTTTGGGTCCCTTCCAACCCCTCACATTCTATGATCCTGTGAACCTGACTCTGACATCACTTGGGCAAAGGAGCATCCTCTCTGCTTTGCCACAGCTCTGGGCTGGATCTCCTGCTCAGCCCCTACTCTGGGTTTGACCTTTTTGAGTTTGTGGCAATAGGGAATGGCTCCAAACTAAGAAACCCTCCAAGCATTGCTGGTGTTATGCAGCTGGCTGTGTCAGCCCTTCTAGCTGAGGCAGAAGAGCTGCTCTCTGAACCTACAGAATTTGGACTGGAAGAAGTATTCCAAAGAAGTTCCCATGAGTGTCTGGTGCAAAGACAGCAGTGTTTGCTTCCTGGTGGTGCCATGATTAGCTGGGAAAGTCTGGCTTGGATTTAACCCAGGAATATTTGTACACAGCAGTTGTTGGTAATGTTTACTCTCAATTTCAGTATCTTAAGGGGGGTTACAAGGAAGCTGGGGAAGGAGTTCTTGGGATGTCAGGTAGGGAGAGGACTGGGGGGAAGGTGGAAATGGGGAGAGTCAGACTGCAGGTTAGGAAGAAGTTGTTGAGCAGGAGGGTGGGGAGAGCCTGGCAGGGGTTGCCCAGGGAGGTGGTGGAAGCCTGATCCCTGGAGGTGTTTCAGGCCAGGCTGGGTGAGGCTGTGGCCAGGCTGATCTGGTGTGAGGTGTCCCTGGGCATGGCAGGGGGGTTGGGACTGGCTGCTCCTTGTGGTCCCTTCCAACCCTGCCTGATGCTGTGATTCTATGGTGCCACATCTGAGAGGCAAAGATGCATTGCAGTGACCCAGTTCTGGCTGCAGAGATGTGGCCATTACTCAAATAAACTGGCCAGGGGCTGTGAAGGCTTTTGCAGTTCTCTTTGATTCCAACCATTTGCCATTCTTCCCAAAATTGATTTTGATCTAAATAGATTTTTTTTGTTCACAGAGCCTTGGCTCTGGTGTCTTTCCATTCACTGATGGATGATGCTGCTTGACCGATTTAACCTTTACTTCTGCGTGATCTGAGCACTGCAAGCTTCCCAGGAGCTGTTTACCACTCATGGATCTTATTTCTCCACATGGATTTTCCTACAGTTGTTTTGTCTTTGAGCCCCACGTGCATGAGTCCAATCATTTTGGCATCCTGGTTCCTGCCACCAGGAGGTCAGCATTTTGTCCTTACTGATCAGGTAGGGGGGAAGAGAGGGGAAAATCAAAAAGCCTTTTAGGTTAACTTGCAGCCCTTGTGCTTTGCAGACACTCCTCACTTCCAAATCATCTCAAAGTGCTTGTAATGGGATTTGCAAGGCAGGGCAGCTGAGTTCACAGCCAGCCAGGAGTGTAGTGAGTGCCTGGAAGGAATCTCTGGTAGCAGGCTGGGTGACTGTGGCCAGCATCAGCTGCATCAGAGGTGTGAATGCTCCCAGATGATTCTGTTCCAACTTTACAGGTTAATTACTGGTTTCAGCAATTTCTGATTGCAACATTTTCTTTTGCCCTCGCCCTTTAATTGACATTCAATTCAATGAAAGTGAATTTTCTGTTTTTTCTCCTAGGCTGCCTCTAAATAATACTTAATTTTATTTAATACAAATACTGACATTGAGTTTCCAATGGAAAAACAAAAAATTTCTACATTCCAAACAGCTTTAAACACTTTGTCTTCTACAAAAGCTCAACATCTCCTCAAGTATTTCTGAATATTCACCTTCTACTGCTATGGAAAGGTGAGAATTCTGCTTGAGCTCAGCTCTGAAAGCACAACAAATCACCTTTAATTTAGAAGGAGTTTCAAAACAACAACAACAACAACGAAAAAAATACCTCAAAGAAAGGGAAAAGGCAGAGAGATAAAATGCAACTGCACACAGTGTAATTAGCCAGGATGTTCAGAACAACATCTCCTCTTCCAAAAAGCACCAAGGGACCTCAGCAAGTTGCACCATCTGCTTTTGCTGTGGCACTTGGCATGTGTGCACCTGGTTGAGGGAGCTAAGTAAGATGAGGCTGTACAAGTACATCAGCAACCACACCTAGAGAGAGCTGTGTCGAGAGAGATGGAGATAAAGAGTTAGAGAGGAGAAGGCTTGGGGATATTTCACAGAATCACAGCAGCAGGCAGGTTGGCAAAGCCCTTCAGGAGTACCAAGCCCAACCTAGAACCCTGCTCCACAACACTCACCTTAAACCACAGCCCCAAGCACCACATCCAAACCACCTTAAACACAACCAGGCTGAGGGACTCCAGCACCTCCCTGGGCAGCTCATTCCAGGCCCTGACCACTCTCTCTGTGAGAAACTTTTTCCTAATGTCCAATCTAAACCTCTCCAACCTCAGCTTGAGGCCATTCCCCCTTGTTCTGTCTCCAGCTCCCTGAGAGCAGAGCCCAGCAGCAGCCTCTCCACAATGTCCCTTCAGGTAACTGTAGACAGCAATGAGCTCTGCCCTCAGCCTCCTCTTCCTCACACTAACTATCCCCAGCTGCAGACAGCAATGAGCTCTGCCCTCAGCCTCCTCTTCCTCACACTACCCATCCCCAGCTGCAGACAGCAATGAGCTCTGCCCTCAGCCTCCTCTTCCTCACACTACCCATCCCCAGCTCCCTCAGTCTCTCCTCATCAGATTTATTTTTCAGGCTCTTCCCCAGCTTTGTTGCCCTCCTCTGGACCTGCTCCAGCACCTCCACATCTCTCTTCTATTGCAGTGCTCAAAACTGAACACAATACTTCAGGTGTGGCCTCACCAGAGCCGTGTACCACAGGACAATCATCCTCCAAAGGCAGGAGGAGGTCCCCTCCAAAGGCAGGAGGAGGTATCCTCCCTGGAGGTCTTTGACCAGCTGACTGCAGAGCGGGATGCAGGCAGCTCCTCCTTCCAGCCAGGCTCTCATCTTGTTGAGAGCTGCTTCCCTCCCTGGATGGCTCATCCACGAAGCTGACATTTCTAACAGGGGAACATTGTGTCAGCAGCACAAGACAGCAGTGAAACGAGAAGCTCAGCAACGACGACAAGCTGCCAGCTCTGCTTTGAAAACATCCAGGCTTTATCCCTTCCCCCTCCCACAGCCAGCAAAGCTGAGCCCAGCTCACATCAGCTGCAGGCAGGAGCAGAGCACAACCCAGAGCCTGCCTGGCAGAGAAGTGCCCACTGCAAGGAGCAGAAGCTGCAGAGCTCATTCAAAAGCACTTACTAATTCCACTGCCAGAAATAAATAAATAAAGCATAAGCTGCTCCAATTCATTACTGTTTATTCATCCTTTGAGTGCACTACATGCAGCTGTTAAATGGGCAATAAATCCTCCCCACTGCAGCGAGCAGTCCTCACGTTCAGGAGGGCTCCACCACTGCCTTGGCAACTTTTTCTTTTTGTTTGGTTTTGGTTTGTTGTTTTGGCAGCACCTAAAGTCAGACTGTGCCTACCCAGAGGAGCAAAGGGACTGCAGCTTTGGATGGAGCTCACTGCAAAGTTTATCCCATTCTCTTCCTCTAGGTAAGGAGTAGCCCAGACATTATAGAGCATCCTGAGGAGCTCCAACTGGCAAACCAAACTTCACTGCCTTCACCTGTTGCTTATGCCAAGAAATATGAAGGGCTGTAGACCTTTTAAAGTGTTTTTAGGTGGCTGTAAGTGCTCTTATTTAAATGGAATGCCTTTAATATCACATGTCAGGAGCATTTGAATAAGCACATCCATCATGTCACTGCCAGGCTGAGTGCTGACAGCAAGCAGGCTCCACTGCAGGTTTGAGGATGTATTTCTTCTTCTCCTGGAAGCCTTTCAGAACTATCAGCCCTTCATTTTCAGGCATACACAAAGCAACAATAAGAACCTCCACAGGATCTGCCTTAAGGGTAAGGAAAGCAATTAGCCACCCTGGTTGCATCATCAGCTGAGGTAAGGTGTTTACTGCAAACTGAACTTCAGGAGGAGCCTCTTGGATTACTCATTTCTTCAACCAGGAATGGAGAGCCTCAAACCACACAGCTCTCATCCAGCATCCCAACAGATAAAAGGGAAAGGAGAGGCAGAGAGGCCAAGAAACCATGTTAAACACAGGATCACAGCATGTTAGGGCTTGGGAGGGACCAGGTCCAACCCCCTCGACAGAGCAGGAGCATAGAATCTAGCTCAGGTTGCACAGGAACACATCCACACAGGCCTGGAAAGGCTCCAGAGAAGGAGACGCCACAACCTAGTGAGGGAGGTGAGACACTGGCACAGGTTGCCCAGGGAGGTTGTGGCTGCTCCCTCCCTGGAGGTGTTCAAGGCCAGGTTGGAGGAGGCCTTGAGTGCCCTGTGCTAGTGGGAGGTGTCCCTGCCTATGGCAGGGGGGTGGAACTGGATGATCCTTGAGCTCCCTTCCAACCTTCCCATTCTATGATTCTATGATTCCTTTCAAACCTGATCTGGTAGGAACTGTCCTTGCCCATGGCAAGGATTTGCAACTAGCTGAGCCTTGTGGTCATCCATTCTATGGCTCTGTCATTAGTGAATTATTAATACACTGAAACTACTTAATAAGTGCAAAATGAGGAGAGGAAAACTTCTTCCTTTTTCAAAAGAATAAACATTTAAAAAAAAAAAAAAAAAAAAAAAAGGGAAATGTTGCAAACCTGCCTGAAAATCTGGACCAGTGGAGCAGCTGCCTGCCCACAAATGCCTTCAGGGCTGCTCTGTTCTCCTGCCCCTCTGAAAATGGCTCAGGGAATTTGCAGCTCTTGGTGCTGAAAGTTCTGTGTTGCTGGACAAATCAATACATGGCATTTCTCTCTATAGAGCTCTTTGAAGCTCTGAGCAATTGTCTTGATGGGTTCTGACTCACTCCCAGGAAGGTCACAATTATCTAATCTCATGAAAACAAAGCCCAGGAGCCAGGGGCAGCTGCACACGAGGCCATCTCCAGAGCTGGGCACCACATTAACATCTCAGGTGAAGTGCAGCTGGAAATGCAGCAGGCAGCCAAGGCCAGGTTGGAGGAGACCTTGAGTGCCCTGTGCTAATGGGAGGTGCCCCTGCCTATGGCAGGGGGTTGGCACTGGCTGAGCTTTGAGCTCCCTTCCAACCTTCCCATTCTATGATTCCAACCTCTCTGGGCAGCCTGTGCCAGTGCTCTGGGACCCTTCCAGGGAAGAAGTTGAACAGTACCAATAACAGGGATGAGAAAACACTGGGCAGTTGCACTTGATGTTATTGAAACCACAACCAAGAGTTTAGAAGTGGAACAGATGCTCTGAAAAAGTAGCAGTTTTATCCACTAATTTAAATGAAACCCTCTCTGGAGGGAAACTCACCAGCTCCCTGAGGCTCTCTGCACCAGTTGGCTCTTTAGTGAAGGAGATGATATCCAATCTTGATGACATCCACTGCCTGGCTGCTGAGGCATCTCCCATAGTGAGTAGCTGGAGAGGCTGTGACAGTTTTCAAGACAGAACATCCACAGAATAAACAATAGGAAACCCCTGGACTGATTTCTGGCAGGGACCACATTAATTCTGGCTGCTACCTCCTCCCAAAATAGCCTGGCATGCTGGCATGCTCACAAGGGAGCAGAGGAAGCCTGTCCTGCTCATTCACACTCCCAACAAGCACCATGTGTTTCATTTAAGGCTCTTAAATGAGAACAGTGAGCCCTCCACTAAACCTGCTGCTTCTGGGGAGCTAGGGGAGCACAAACACTAAGCAGGGTTAAAGGCAGCTGTGTGCTGAGCACAGTGCTGCTTTCACAGAAGCATCCAGCTTGGAAAAAGCCCCTCAGGAGCACCAAATCCAACCTAGAACCCTACTCAGCCTAGAACCCTACTCAACCTAAACCCCTACTCAACCTAAACCCTTACTCAACAGGATTCACCTTAAACCATCTCCCTCAGCACCACATCCAAACCACCTTTAAACACACCCAGGGGCAGTGGGACCAAGCAGGAATTTCTTATTTCAGCATAAAAGCAGCAACCTAAAATGCCAACAAATTCAGGTAGGCAGGAAAGCTGCCATCAGAGTTGGGTTAATGCAAGGCTCCCATGACACTCACCAATTCCAGTTCCCAGGCATTGCATTCCAGGCAGGATTGGTAGCAGTTTTCCTTCCCTGATGCAAGGGGTTGGGTGAAGGAGATCTCAGTTGTTTCAGTATCAAGTTTGATACTCAGGCAGATCACATCTGGAGCTCATTGCAGTTCACCTGTGCCTGGATGAATGTTACTGCATTGAGTGGGAGAACCAACACAGACAGTTTGGTAAATACCCAAACCCCACTGATTCCTCCATGGTAAGTGGTAGGAGCCACCTGCAATCTCACCACTGCCTGGGGGTGTACCTGGAAGGCAGAGAATGATTTCTTACTGCTCTCTTAAGCCATACTTGAGCACAGGCTCTAAAAGGAACCAAGCAGCAGGTATCTCCCCCTTGGCTCTGCTCTCCTCAGACCCCAGCTGCAGTCCTGGGTGCAGTTGTGGAGCCCCCAGCACAGGAAGGACATGGAAGTGTTGGAGCCAGTGCAGAGGAGGCCAGCAAGATGCTGAGAGGGCTGCAGCAGCTCTGCTGTGAGGACAGGCTGAGAGAGTTGGGGCTCTGCAGCCTGCAGAGGAGAAGGCTTCCAGGAGAGCTTGGAGTGGCCTTGCNTGTGCTAGTGGGAGGTGTCCCTGCCTATGGCAGGGGGTTGGATGAGCTCTGAGGTCCCTTCCAACCTTCCCATCCTATGATTTAACCTCCTGGTTGCTTTCAGGGATGCTATCACTAATGGTTAAAGAGCCACAGGCCAGAAAAAGGACATTCCAGCCAGGAGAGAGTAAAGAAGAGCTCAGGAGGTCAGCTTCAGTCTAGATCCAAGGGTTAGAGCAGATAGAGCCCTGGCAGGATGGATTTCAGCTAAGCCTGAGCAGGGGACACCACCCAGGAGGGCTGCTCAATGTGGTGCTCTGACTCCCACCCAGCTGGAACCCAGGGAGATGCCAACCCAGCCCTGCACAGGCTTCTTGGTGGTGAGGTTGTCATGGAGCTGGAGCATCCCCTGCCCATGTCTCCATCTCAGCATCTACCTGTCAGCAGCTAATTTGTTTGCAGAGGTAACAGGTAACAGGTTGAAGCCTTCACAGTGTCCCAGGCACAATTTTCCTGCCTTTTGGTGAAAGTGAGTGTTTGTGATGCCTCAGAAACCAGTCCTTGGCCTACCACTGACACCAGAAAGGTCTCCAGGGGTTTATTTGAGTTTATTTTCTGGGTTGGTTTTAATTTGCAATCCAGAGCTATAAAACCTGTGGGGGAAAAAAAAAGTCTTTTGGAGGCTGTCAGGCATTAACATTCTCACTCAGCACCAAACTGCAGCACCTGTTTGGGCCCAATCCTGTTAACTTGTTAGTTAAAAAAAACCCAACATTTTATAGGTCCCAGTGACTGCTGGATGAAGTGGCAGGGAAATGTGTAAAGCAATGAAGAACCACAGACTAGAGCAGAGAAGGTTTAGATTGGATGCAGGAGAGTGGAACACTGGAAGAGGTTGCCCAGGGAGGTGGTTGAGGGTATTCAAGGTGAGGCTGGACAGGGCTCTGGGTAACCTGATCTGGCTGCTGATGCTTCTGCTTACTGAGGAGGGGCTTGGACTGGAAGACCTTTGGAGGTCACTTCCAACCCAGAGCAGCTCACAATGACCTTCACTAACATTTCTTTAGCAGGGATTCTCCTTACAAATAGCAACAACCCCAAAGAACATCCCTGTCAGGACAACCCAGGTTGCTGATGGAGTCTTGAGCCCTTCTAAAAATCATCTCCCCCACGACTGCACATTGCAGAAGGTGAGTGAGAGCCTTTGCTCCCTGAGCAGTGATGTCTGCCTCCTGCCTACCCTCCGCCAGCAGAGCACAGCCTGGATGGCTCTCCTGGTTAGATGCATCTTGGGTCTGACTCCACTCCAGCAGAAGTGACTTGCTCTGTATTGGATGCTGTCCATGCTGAGATTTATCATTTAATTATAACCAGGAACACTGAGTCAATCCCAGTTGCTTGGGGAAATTACTTACCAGCAACGCCGGATCCTCGATAAAACACTGGGAACTTATTACTCAGACATCATCTCAAGGGCTGCCTCCTCCTTCCTCAGCTCTCTGTTTTCCCAGCAGAAGACAGGTAACTAATTATGAGGAGCATAATCTGTTCCAGAGGAAGTCTGGGAGACGTGGCAGGGGCACACAAAGGGCAAAGGCATCAGAGTGCTTCCCCACACCCTCACACTGTCAGACAGGGGCACTGCTTGCTGCAGTTTGCCAGCTCTGCTCCCTTGAGCTCCATCCCTGCTGCCTGTGACACTTGACCATGGCTGGCAGACTTCTGCCACGCCAGACCACTGGACACAGCAGCCTGAGATACTGAGACTACATTTGCCACTCTCCTTGGCTCTTGCACTGCTCACACTCCAGACATACACCAGGTGCACTCCAGTCACTTTCAAGGCATTCCTCTGTTTCACCTGTGGGGAAGGACTGAGAACCTAAATCACAGAATCACAGCAGCAGGCAGGCTGGCAAAGCCTCTCAGGAGCACCAAGTCCAACCTAGAACCCTGCTCCACAACACTCACCTTAAACCACAGCCCCAAGCACCACATCCAAACCACCTTAAACACCCCCAGGCTGGGGGACTCCAGCACCTCCCTGGGCAGTTCATTCCACTCCCTGACCACTCTCTCCAGGAAAAAAATTACCTAATGTCCAATCTAAACCTCCCCAGCCTCAGCTTGAGGCCATTCCCCCTTGGTCTGTCTCCAGTTCCCTGTGAGCAGAGCCCAGCAGCAGCCTCTGCACAATGTCCCTTCAGGTAGCTGCAGACAGCAATGAGTTCTGCCCTCAGCCTCCTCTTCCTCACACTACCCATCCCCAGCTTCCTCAGTCTCTCTTCATCAGATTTATTCTCCAGGCCCTTCCCCAGCTTTGTTGCCCTCCTCTAGACCTGCTCCAGCACCTCCACATCTCTCTTCTATTGCAGTGCCCAAACCTGAACACAGCTCTTGAGCTGTGGCCTCACCAGAGCTGAGTCCAAAGGCACAATCCCCTCCCTGCTCCTGCTGGCCACAGCATTTTAAATCCAAGCCAGGCTGCCATTGGCCTTCTTGGGCACCTGGGCACACTGCTGGCTCCCATTCAGCTCCCTGGGCACACTGCTGGCTCCCACTCAGCTCCCTGGGCACACTGCTGGCTCCCATTCAGCTCCCTGGGCACACTCCTGGCTCCCATTCAGCTCCCTGGGCACACTGCTGCCTCCCACTCAGCTCCCTGGGCACACTGCTGGCTCCCATTCAGCTCCCTGGGCACACTCCTGGCTCCCATTCAGCTCCCTGGGCACACTGCTGGCTCCCACTCAGCTCCCTGGGCACACTGCTGCCTCCCACTCAGCTCCCTGGGCACACAGCTGGCTCCCATTCAGCTCCTTTCTCTTACAACCCCCAGGTCCCTTTCTGCCAGTAGCTCTCCAGCCACACTGCCTCAAACCTGCTTGGAGCTGTGACCCAAGTGCAGTCCAAGCCCCTTCCCATCTAAAGAAGTCCACAACAACTTCTCCCTTTAGAACTCTTCTCACACCCTGCGTAGAAGCAACCAACCACAGCACACTGTGAGCTTCAGGCTTCCTAAGGGTAGAACTGAGCCAAAGAAACCTTCCCTCTAGGAAGCTGTGAAGAGCAGAAAGCTGCTAAACCAATGACTGATAAACAAATAAACAGATAAATGAAGCACAAAAGCCATCAACTGCCTGAGAGGATGAAACAATCTGAGTTCTCCTCAAGCTCCACCAGGAGTGCTGCAGTTTTGTCCTGGGAGTGCTCCTGAGCAGCTTCTGCCCATGGCACACCCTGGTTATGGTGCCCAGAGCTGCCTGCAAAGTGCATTCTCAGGGCAAACAAAGAAAAATTAGGGAAAAAAAAAATAGTTTTCTAAACTTAATTGAATATCAGAGCAGGAAGGGTAAGGAAGCCTTTTCTTTGCCCCATGAATAGTCACAAAGCAGCAGTTAGATGCAATTGCAGTTTACAAGATCTCTTCCATTGTCTGTTCTGTTGTGGGTTTTTTTTTCAGGCATCACTTTCTAGGAGTTTGTAAATAGTCCTGGAAGGACAATTTAAGCAGCTCTAAAGTGTGATTTATCATGGAAAAATATGCCAAGCGCCACAATTCAGAGAAACTTGTTGTTAATTTAAAGCATGACTGCAAGCAGGTCAATAACAAGAGACTGCAAGTCAAATATTCATTCCTGCTTTCTGCATCTCACAGCTGCAGAACCACAAAGCCTGCTGCAGATCTAACATCCAGCATGTGATAGATCAGAGCCCCTGGAGAAGGTTGTCCAGGGAGGTTGTAGATGCCCAGAGAGGGTGTTCAAGGCCAGGCTGGATGCAACCTTGTGCAGCCAAGTCTAGTTGAGAGGTGTCCCTGCCCATGGGTGGGAGGTTGGAGTAGATGATCTCTGAGGTCCCTTCCAATCTGAGCTGTTCTAGGATTCTGTGATTCTTCTGGGAAAAGAGAAGGAAAAAAACCCAACAAGTGTAATTAAGAGGCCAGACTAAGAGCCAGAGGTTTAGCTTGCAGTGTGAGTGCAGCCCAGGCAGCAACTGTGTGCTGGGCTGCAGCAAGAGCAGTGTGGGCAGCAGGGCAAGGGAGGGGATTCTGCCCCTTGGCTCTGCTCTCCTCACACCCCAGCTGCAGTCCTGGGTGCAGTTGTGGAGCCCCCAGCACAGGAAGGACATGGAAGTGTTGGAGTGAGTGCAGAGGAGGCCAGCAAGATGCTGAGAGGGCTGCAGCAGCTGTGCTGTGAGGACAGGCTGAGAGAGTTGGGGCTCTGCAGCCTGCAGAAGAGAAGGCTTCCAGGAGACCTTGGAGTGGCCTTGCAGGATCTGAAGGGGGCTGCAGGAAGGCTGGGGAGGGACTATTGACAAGGTCTGGGAATGGCAGGACAAGGGGAATGGGTTTGAAGTGTCAGAGGGGAGATTGAAAGTGGATGTTAGGAGGAAGTTGTTTGCAGTGAGGGTGGTGAGACACTGGCACAGGTTGCCCAGGGAGGTTGTGGCTGCTCCCTCCCTGGAGGTGTTCAAGGCCAGGTTGGAGGAGGCCTTGAGTGACCTGTGCTAGTGGGAGGTGTCCCTGCCTATGGCAGGAGTTAGACCTGGCTGAGATTTGAGCTCCCTTCCAACCTAAACCATTCTATGATTCTATGATTCTTAGTGCTTCAGCTGAGCAAGGAGTTTTATTCAGGCAGGACCACACACAGAATTCAGAGAATGGGTTGTGTTGGGACCTTCCAGATCATCCAGTTCCAACCTCCTTCCATGGACAGGGACACCTCCCACCACCCAGGTTGCTCAAGTTCTCATCCAACTTGGCCTTGACCACCCCCATGAAGGGGGCACCCACAACCTCCCTGGGCAACCTGTGGCAGTGTCTGAGTAGCCTCACTGAGGTGTGAGAACTCTGAAGTTGTTTGAAGGAGTGAAATTACTGCCAGCAGCCTTCAGGGGATGCATGGAACTGAAGAAAGATCTCAGCTCTGGCATGAAATGTCCCCAATCTTCCCACCCTGCTTCTAGAACTTCTCTTTCACACCAAGCACAGAGCACAGCAGAAGTTTCCATGTGTACTCCAGAACAAGAGAGAGACTTGGGATGATAAATCCCCCAAGGAGCTTTATTCTCTCACAGGTGGAGCAGGTGAACCTGCTTCCCATTTCTTTCTTTGCCTGGCTTGAAAAGCCAGCAGAAATCCAAGTCAGATGCAGGCAAAACTTCCTGGACTCCCCTTACAACCCCAGAGTGTTAAACCCTGCTTGCACAAACTGCCTTGCATGGGCCAGAGCCTAATCCTTCATTCAGAAAAGCTCAGCAGGGTCAAAGGCAGAGATGAGATTCCAAGGTCAGGGCTCTTGGCGAGCTCAGTCTGAGAGACAGTCAATTGGAAGCAGATGGTTCTGTGCAAAGACCAAGCAAGATAAAGGGCACCACTGGAATATAAATGCTGATTATTATTCCAGTAAACAGATGGGCAGGTCCTTGCCAGAGCAGGGCCACTTGTAAAACATTCTGGAATTGTATAGCTGCATAGCCTGAATTTTGCAGGGTGGAGCAAAACACTGAATGCCTTTTTCTGGGGGGAGCTAATAGAGTTAAAAGGAAATGTTCCTCACACAGGTTAGGAAATGACAAAGGTGGTAGCAACTGAGACTAAAATAATACTTCAGGTAGTGGAAGGAAAGGTGTTGTGCAAAGAAAAAGTACAAGTTCCCTTCCATCTGGGTCCCTGAATTGGATGGGCCATGGAGTTTGTCACCACAGAGTCACAGCATCACAGAATACCAGGGGCTGGAAGGGAGCTCCAAAGCTCAGCCAGTCCAAGCCCTGCCAGAGCAGCAGCACCCAGAGCAGGTCACACAGGAACACATCCAGGCAGGGTTTGAATAGCTCCAGAGAGGGAGACTCCACAGCCCCCCGGGGCAGCCTGTGCCAGGGCTCTGCCACCCTCACAGGGAAAAAATTCCTCCTCATGTGTCCATGGAACTTCCTCTGCCTCAGCTTGCACCCAGTGCCCCTTGTGCTGGCATTGGGCATCCCCCAGCAGAGCCTGGCTCCAGCCTCCTGCCACTCACCTGCACATCTTTAGAACCATTGCTGAGGTCACCTCTCAGTCTCTCCTCTCCCAGCAGCTCAGCCCCAGCTCCCTCAGGCTCTCCTCCTACCAGAGCTGTTCCATTCCCTTCAGCATCTCTGTGGCTCTGTGCTGGACTCTCTCCAGCAGTTCTGTGTCCCTCTTGAACTGGGGGACCCAGAACTGGACACAGCACTCCAGATGTGGCCTTAGCAGGGCAGAGCAGAGGGGCAGGAGAACCTCTCTCAACCTACTACCCAGAGCCCTTCTAACCCACCCCAGGCTGGCATTGCCCCTCCTGGGCACCAGAGCACAACTTCTCCACACAGACTGCTTACAATCCTCCTCCAGCTGTTGTCAGGAAGGAGCTTGACAAGGTCCTTTTTTCCTTTTCCCCAGAACCCTGTTCTGAATTCCATCCTGGATTCATTGCTCACAGTGGCTGCTGGAGAAGATTTAGCACACACTAAATGTCAAATTGTGCTGCTATTTAAAGAGAAGGAAGAAACCTAAATGTGGCATGTACAGCATTGACTATTTATTAGCTGACATGAGGCAGCATGAACACAATGTCACTTTAATTGAGTGGGTTGGGTTTGGTTTTTTTTTTTTTTCTTTTTCTTCTTTCCCCCCCCTCTTCCTTCAAAGGAGAGGAAAAGTGATCCAGATTTGGATGAATTGAAGTAATTCCATTCTGTGAGAATAACCCCACTCAAGTCTAAGTGCAATTTTAAGTGGGAAATAAGAGATCTCACATAAATTTCCCTCCAAACAGTCAGAGCCCATCTTGGATAATGAAGTCCTGGGCCATGCTATTGCCTTTTGAAAGGCACAGAAGGCAGAGTCAAGCATTTTAGCTGGTATTAAGTTTAACCCAAATGTAATGTAAAGATGTTTCAGACAGATGTGGCAGATCTTAGAAGCTGCCTCACAGGTTCTGAGCTCCTTTTCTTGAACATTTCACAGAGTCACAGAATGTCAGAGGCTGGAAGGGAGCTCCAAAGCTCATCCAACCCAATCCCCCTGCCAGAGCAGCAGCACCCAGAGCAGATCACATAGGAACACATCCAGGCAGGTTTGGATATCTCCAGAGAGGGAGACTCCACAGCCCCCCTGGGCAGCCTGTGCCAGGGCTCTGCCACCCTCACAGGGAAAAAATTCCTCCTCATGTTTAAATGAAACTTCCTCTGCCTCAGCTTGCAGCCACTGCCCCTTGTGCTGGCATTGGGCATCCCCCAGCAGAGCCTGGCTCCAGCCTCCTGCCGCTCACCTGCACATCTTTAGAACCATTGTTGAGGTCACCTCTCCGACTCCTCCTCTCCCAGCAGCTCAGCCCCAGCTCCCTCAGGCTCTCTTCCTAAGTCTTTCCTCTGCCTTCAGCATCTCTGTGGCTCTGAACTGGACTCTTTCAGTTCCCTGAGGTCCTTCCCGAACTGGGGGGGCCCAGAACTGGACACAGGACCTCAGCAGGGCAGAGCAGAGGGGCAGGAGAACCTCTCTCCACCTACTCCCCACAGCCCTTCTAACCCACCCCATGCTGGCATTGCCCCTCCTGGGCACCAGAGCACATTACTGGCTCATGCTCAACCTCCCATCCACCAGGACCTCCAGGTCCTCTTCCCCTTCACTGCTCTCTAGCAAGTCAGTCCCCAACCTTCTCCCAGCACCCAGTGGCAGGACAAGAGGGCATGGATTGAAGCTGCATCAGAGGAGGTTTAGGTTGGCTGTTAGGAAGCACTTTCCTCCCAGAAAGGTGATTAGGCACTGGAATGGACTGCCCAGGGAGGGCTTTAAGAACAGCCTGCATGTGGCACTTGGTGGCATGGTTCAGCTGATGTCATGCTGTTGGGTCAGAGGCTGGACTTGATGAACTCAGAGGTCTTTTCCAGCCTCCATGGCTCTGTGACTCTGTACTGCTGCATGGGATTGCTCTTTCCCAGGTGCAGGACTCTAAGCTTGCCCTTTGCTACCACAGCCTTTCACAAGCTGGTAAATCCAACTCTTTGTAGCTGGCCCCAGAACTCTTGCACTTCCCAGCAGTTCCCCAGCACCTACTGATTATTCAACAGCATCACAGATTGTCCTGCAACAAAGTTTCCACCCAGCTCAATCAGAGATCCTACCCATTGATTCCTACCTACAGCCCTAGAGTGAGAAAGAGGAGGAACAGCAAAGAACCTTAATTAGGAGTGATTGTGCCTGGAGCTTGATGAAAACACACAAGCCAGGAGCAAATGTCACTGTGGCCTTTCACTTCACAATTCCCTTGCTGCAAACACTCCTGGAGACCTAGGCCCTGTGTGGGTCCATCAGAATAAGTGGTTAAAGCATCAAATTCCATTGGCTTAGAGGACTCCAGTACCTGATTAGAGGGAGCTGGTGTGGGTTGGCAGTTAGAACTCTGAATTTCAAAGGGAAATACAAGAGGTGAGGTACAAAAGGACTGACAGAATAAAGGACTGGCTTGTGTTTAGTCAAATAACTGTGCTTAACTCTATCACCTTTTAATCTGCTAAAGAATCATAGAATCAT
>VWYK01066151.1:0-11081 GCA_013399775.1 Semnornis frantzii | reverse complement strand
ACTAAACACATGGTTAGCAGACTGCATGTAGCCTCCAGGACAGTTTTCCAGTCCACATCCAGCTCCCAGCAGTCTGTC
Organism: Semnornis frantzii; assembly: GCA_013399775.1. Lineage (NCBI taxonomy): Eukaryota > Metazoa > Chordata > Aves > Piciformes > Ramphastidae > Semnornis > Semnornis frantzii. Next base: position 11,003 of record VWYK01066151.1, on the reverse strand, counting down.
TTTTACTGGAGTCAAGCAAAGGCCACAAGCATGATGAATTATTCTAACAGGAGCAACACAGTCCTGGCTACCTTCCTGGGGACAGTTCAGATGTAGACAAAGGACATCTGTGTAATACATTGGCACCTTGACTGCATCACACAGATATATTATATCTGATCATCTAGCAAGTCAGTGCCAAGACATACAGCCTTTTTCTGCACTGACTGCTTTAAAAGAGGTTGTGCAGCTCAGCTGTCTAGAGGAGCTGATACAGAAGAACACTGCTCTAGATAGCCAAGTGATGACTCAAATCAAGATTTTTTGGACAAGAATTTATACCATATACTGGCATTCACAAAATGACACCTGACTTGCTGTCATGTAACCATGACAAATTTACCACTATGAAGTATTAATGTTACCAAGTATTGTCTTAACTTTACCAGTTGACAAGTATTAGTATTAGCATTACCACCACCCTACTTCTGAGAAAATTATCAGCATATGGCTATTCAAATATTGACACAAGTAAATGATAAAACCCTTTTAATATAATAGCTTCTTGACCTGCGTACTACTAATTTCAGACAAACTGCACTTAGCAAGTTTGTATGAAGAGTGAACTCCCGAGAACTAAATTGTTGAAGAATCTTAATGTACAATCTATAGAGAATGGTGTAAAATCAGATGGCTGGTTTTGGGGAACACAACAATACAGATAACTCAATTTCTGGAAATTACAGGCTTCAGAACTGAAGACGACATTGAAGCTCTTTGTGTTTCTGATTGGGGTGGCAGGGTGTATATCTGTGAAATATTTGGGTGGCACAACCAGCTGCAAAGTAAAAAAAAAAAAAAGAGAACAGGGAAAACAACAACAATAGAGGCTATAACCATTTATTTACAGCGTTTTAAAGCTGAGGATGTCCAGCTGCTTGAATGTAACTAACTGAAGTGACTACTACAGGAGAGCAAAGATATTTAGGGAGTGAAGCAATCCAAAGGGCACTTGATTAATCCAGATGTTACCAGACTCAAGACTGTAAGGTGCAAGTTGTCTATGCTGTAGTTAACATACTGGCTCAGGAATTTATGTGAAGTGCTCAAAAGAGATAAAGTGAAGCAGTAGCACTAACACCACCAAAAGCATAAAGGCTATCTTTCCTTACACTAGCTGCTATGTATCACAACACACTTATTTTGCTTATTATTTTGTACTAATAACACTGTGTTTTTTTCTCCAGCGCACTCACTGCATACTTCAACACTGAACAATTTAGCTTGAAAAGGGACCCCAGGAAGTTACCTACTTGTGTCTCCTGCTCCAAGCAGTCAAAAGCAAATACTTAAAAATTACTTCTAAAATGAAGAAAAACTTATATAAAATACAGTAATGACCACACTGAAAACTGATCAATTTTACCAAGAATCCTTTGCATATTTGATAACTATGCAAAAACTGAACTACAAAACTTCAAGTTAATGCCTCATTTGCAGAAATTTTTAACTTCTTATACCTGAGATCCACCTAACATTTCCATACCTTGTCTTGACTTGGAAACAAACAAAAGACCTCCAAATGCACTTACATTTTCTATAAGCTTCCCAAATTAATAAACCATACTATAAAAGAAGTCGCAGATGCTACAGAACAGTGAAGTTGCAAGGTGCAGTTGTGGTTAAGAATGTTCAGAGGTGCTAACACAAATCTACTGCCATTTTACCATCACACCTTGCCTTAATTTAGTTCAGCAACTTCTACCTACAGTAAATTTCCTTAGAAGCACAACCTGTTCACTACATACTTGATATGCTCACTGGAAGGAACTGTGGTACAGCAATGTCCGTTGCAGACAGACTCAAGTCATCTCTATTTCACATTTCCAACAAAATCCAACAAGAAGAGATTTTACACAAATGAGTTTGACAGACACAGTCTGACAAAAGCAAGTTTTTGCAGCTACATTTGGAACATATTGGTTTTAATCTGTTCCTTAGGTTAAAAAAATGTAAATAACATATGCTTTTTGCATATAAATCCAATAATAATTTAATTCCAAGCTAATTCTGAAACTATCTGCAAGCAAAAATTGTTTTAGTGGCAGGCACTGGTCAGATCTCCCTAATAACACAATTTGCAATCAGAAGAAAGTACACACAAGTCACAAGTTTTAGAGTAAACTGCTTGGAATCCAGGTCTCCGGAGCTTCGGGAGCTGCCTAATTTTATAAAGTTAAACCACAGAAGCCATTTAGGGAGCAAGATATTAAGTCCTCTAAACATAAGTGATAGGAATTTTATACAAATTACTAAACTCTAATGTTGTGCATAAAAGGAAACATTATTACACACTACAGCCATAGAGTGGAGATCAGTTCCGGACATACAACATCCTTTTCTTACTATGGAATCATGACTTGAGCATCACCAAGAGAAAGATCCAAGAAGAAAAGCATTACTTAAACTTTAGGCCATTTATGTCCTCAAACTGACATCCATTTTTTTAGATTCTTCATAAGAGTAATGAATATTTAGATACTTCCCAATAAAAAAACCAAAAAAACAGTATTTGTACAGCTGTCAAAGACAATAAGATTTTTTTTTTCTACCAATGTCATGAAAAATGAGTGGCATGAACACTTAATTCCCTATGGGAGCAAAAGCAAACTGGGTTGCTGAATAGTAACCTATTCAGCACCATTGCCTAATCACTCATTCTGACTTATTTCCTGAGCAAGCTCCACCTAGTTCTTCTAGCCAGGAGAGTAGTTGTCACCTTACTTGAACATCTGCAAGGACAAGACTGTTAATTACTTTCTGTAACCCAGTGCATCAGACCTGGAAAAGTATGTAACAAGTATGGTATTCACTTCAGAAAGAAACTGCTTGATCTTAGAGACGTCCGAGTTAATTACAGAAACTCAAAATTCTAAACCTCAAAGATGACACACAAGGAAGGAAAATTCATGCCAGGCAGATTGTAGGACTATGTAGGAAATGTACTCAGCAGCTAAGATGGAAAGAAAAGGTATCCTGATCATTCCAGATGACCAGGAAGTTTTCAGTAAAGGCATCTCTGGTCTCTGGAAAGGCAAAGGTCATCATAGGCCTCAGAAATAGCAAAAGCAGAGCATGAATAAATAAACATAATGAACAGGTGAAGAAATGCAGCTGAAATCCTAAAAAAAATAAAAATTCAATACAGGAAGTCTTAAAAGAAACCTTAAAAAAAAGCAAACAGGGAGAAAAACCAAAGTTCTTCTAAGAATGTTTTCAGTTATAGTATTGATTATATAGTTTAAAAAAAAACTCCAACACATAAGAATGACATTGCAGTGGCCCAAAAAAAACCACACTAGACTGAAGTTTCAAAGGTGCATTGCATGTTCAGCACAGCCTCAAGCTATCTACTCTATCTTTACACCTGTGAACCTTAAGATACAGATTTATCCTTAAGGGAACGCAAGTTTGCTCATGGCTTATTGGAAGTATATTTTATATGCACTTATATATTGGCTGCCTGCATGGCACATAAGCAGCATTTTCATATAAAAAATAAGGAACAATATCTGATATTTGCTCTAGTACACAGACACTTCAGTTAATATTCTGAGATAAAAACTGTAAAATTTCATATATGAAAGTTACAGATCCTAGCTGTTGACATCTGGTAACTTTAGATACTAGGGAGAAAAGGATTAATGTATTAAATCAAAATGCAATACATAATAAGCCACCATCGACAGGAAATTGTGACAATTACAAGCAGTCCCCCTTCAGTGAAATTTAATTACTAGAATCAATATCTGAAATACTACTTTGTTTCATGTTGTAGCAATATGGATATACAAAATTATAGAATAAAACAAGGTGTTAAACTACCATATATACATATCAGGCCTCAAACTCCTTGGCTGTAGGACTGCCACTAAAATACTACCATGACATTAGCTAGTATGTTTGACATTTGGAAGGACCCTCGGTTTGGAGCCGTAAGTTAAAGTAGCTCTCCTTTAATTTTCAGTATGCAAAGTAAATGTAGTATAAACACTGGTTGCTTACACAAAGATCCTTTGAAATTGAAAGCAGAGTAAATTTCAAGTTATTCCATTGACCAAGGCCAACTAGCCAAACCTCCTTTCCCTACTAATCACTTATCAGCATTGTATTAGAAAAAACCAAAAACAAACACACTATTTGATAACCTTCAAAAAGACAGTTAAAATACATCCAAACCACTGGTGACTGAAGCAATGCTACTCTCCCCAGCAACGTTGCATTTATTACCACCAAAATCTTCGACAACTTCTCTAGTGCTTCAGGAAAATGCGCTACGTGGTTTCCTCTCGTCATGGGCGACCCTTTCTGAGTAAAGGTACCAGGGAAATGTACACAAGACCCACACAGAGTCAGACCACACCACACATTACTACTGCTGCTTGAACATAACCTGCACCGCGGCTTGGCATCCCACAGCACGCCCCGCAGAGCCCCCACCAGCCCAGACGTACTACAGCGGCCTGCAGACCCCCTCCCATGGTCCCCACGAACTCTCCGGGCTGCACCAGATACCGCAACCAGATCCAGTACAACGCCCCACGGCTCCCCTCCGCCCAGACTCTGTTGCCTTACGCCCCTTCCCCCAACTCCGTCTCCTGCGCAAGGCCTCCCCTCGGCGGCACCTCCTTGCGCGCCTACCTTCACCTCACGCTGACGATCCTTCTGCCGTCGAGGCCCAGAGCCCCAAGCCCTAGGCCGAGTCACTCTCACACCTCCCGGACAGGTGGCCTCTTGGACCACCCTGGCCCAACTGCCCTTCTCGACTGCTCCAGATCTGCCATTCAAGAAGCCGCCCGCACCTCGGAAGCCTGACCCACTAGGTCGCCGGGCTGCCAGCCGCCTCCCGCTCCAGCCCACTCGACTCCCTCGCTCGCCCGCCGGAGGCTCCGCGCTGCGCTCCAGCCCCGCGTGGCCCGTCCCCTCCTCCCCCGCGGAGGCCCAACAACCCTCGCCCCGGGTACCTCCGCAGCACGGCCCCGCGCCCTTCCAACATGGCCCCCATCCCTCCGCCCTCAAGCGCCCACCCGCCGGCTAGCCCCGTCTTGGCGCGGCAGATACCGGGGGGCGGCGGCGGCGGCAGGCCTGGCGGGGGCGAGGGTGGAGGCAGGCCGGGAGCCGGGCCCCCTCTCAGGAAGGACGGCACGAACTCGGCGGCGTGGACGTTGGGCACGAAGGGCTTGGCGTTGACGTTTAGCTGCCGGCTGAAAGCCGCCCCGAGCAGCTCCTGCTGGGCCTCGGCCTCCGCGGCCGGCGGGGCGGACCCCGAGCCAGCGCCGCTGCCCGGCTCGATGTCTGCCTGATCCCAGCAGTCAGGAGCCGAATCGCTGCTGCTCCCGCTGCCGCTCCCGTTCGCCTCCATTTTGTGGCTGCCCCACAAGCCTCTGCGGCCCCGAAACGTCTCCCAGCGTCCGGGGTAAGGGGGAAGCCGGCGGCGGCACCGACTCAGCACTCGCTTCGGCGATTCCGCGTGTACTCCACCGCCCCAGCGCGAGCGCACTATGGCCTCCTGAAGCTCCCGTACCTCCTCCCTACAGCTTTCCCTGCCGCCATTTTAGTAGTTTTTAGGTCCCCGGGGCCTCATCCCACAGCACGGCCGGGGCCAGGCGTCAGAACTACCATGAGCATCATGACTTGCGCGACGCCCTTGGCCCTCCTCCCCGGGAGAGCCGGGCAGTGTAGTTGTCTGAGCTTTCTGCGTGTAGAGGAACTACAATTCCTGTCAGCCTTCGCGTTCGTCTTCCCTTTCTTCCGTCTCCGCCTCCAACTCCGGGAGGAGACGGGACACGTAGTTGGCGCCGGCATCTCAGGCGGGGCAAGAACTACCCATCCCAGCAGGCCAGGGCTTAGTGTTCCCCCAGGCGACACTGGTGTCTTGCCCCGCAGGGCTCTGGGAAGTGCAGTTTGCAAAGGCGGAGTCGCCGGGTGGCTGCTATCCATTCGCTCATTCCACAAGAAGGTCGTTTCAGATGCGGACGGAGATGTGTAACGTTGCCTTGTCGGGGAAGAACGAGCTTGTCCTGGCTGCTTCAAGGAGCCCGGCTATGCCCCTCGCCGGTGGAGCGCCAGTCCTGTCCCGCGGGGGTGCACGGCAGGGCCTGAGGAGAGCGGACCCGGCGCGGGGAGTCGCCTCATGGATTGATTTTCCGCCTCTCTTAAGGACTCAGCTTGTAGGAGCGGGCGAAGACGTGTTCGTTTTAGCTTTTATCTATGCAAAATTGCATCTACATAGTCCTAGAAAGCATGGGTGCTGAGTGACAGTACAGTGACAGCACCTGCGTGAGGTCAGTAACCTCCCCAGTGAAGATCTGTGAGCACAGCGATTTCTGTAGGTGCCCAGCTGCAAGTTGACAAGATGTTTTTAAAGTTCCGTTTTTGGTAATTCTACAGCATGCTTTCACTTGATTAGTCTGATTTTTTTTTTTAAATTCGAGTTATGCCAAATCAAACAGGACTTCCTAGGTATGCATACCTGTGACTGGTAAGGCTTATAAAAAAAAGAAAAAAACAACCAAAAAGGAAAAAACACCAAAAGGCCAACCCCAAATTCCAAAAAAACATTGTGTGAAGTTAAGTATATTTGGAGGAGATTGGGAGGAACAGAGGGGAAATTAGTAGATCTTAGTTACATGGCTGTGGCAGCATTTAATCTTGGAATGTTCAGCATAAGTGCTTAGAACTAGAAAAAAAGTGCTTGAGAGATGGGAGTTTCTATGAGTGCTCACATAGGAGGTCTGAGTCATCTGCAGCATTGTTTATATTAGAACACTGTAGGACCGGTTATGAAGTTGTTTTGAAAGCAGATGAGCTTCGAACTNCTGGCCAGCCTGTTCCAATGCCTTGCCACTGTCAGTAAAGCTTTTATTTATGTCCAATCTAAACCTCCTCTGTCATAGCTTAAAACTCATTTCCTCTCATCGTGTCACAGGTTTTCTTGGGAGAAGAGACGAGCACCAGCCGCACGGTAACCTTTCAGGTAGCTGTAGAGAGCACTAAGATCTCCCCTTAGCCTTCTCCAGACTAAACAATCACAGCTTCCTCAGCTGGTCCTCTATGACCTGTCCTTCCAACCCCTCGCCAGCATCATTGCTTTTCTCTGGACATGTTCCAGGACCTCAACGTCTTTCCTATACTGTGGCATCCAGAGCTGAGCATAGTACTCAAGCCGTGGCCTCACTAGGGCCAAGTACAGGGTCATGATCACTTCCCTACTCCTGCTGGACACACTATTTTTGATAAAGGCCAGGATGCTATTCGCCTTGTTCACCTGAGGAAACTGCTGGCTCATGTTCAGCCAGCTGTCCACCACTACTTCCGGATCCTCTTTCACCGGGCTGCTTTCCAGCTGCTCCTCCCCAAGCCTGTAGTGTTGTTTGGGGTTGTCGTGACCAAAGTGCAGGACCTGGCACTTGGTCTTGTTAAACCTTGTTTCACTGACCTCAGCCTACAGATCTAACTTGTCCAGCTCTCTCTGTAGAACCTTCCTACCCTTGAGCAGATCAACATTCACACTCAATGTCATCTGCAAATTTGTTGATGGTGCTCTCAATTTCCTCCTTCAGATAATTAATAAAGATATTAAACAGAAATGAACCAAATACCAAGCCTTCAATTCAACTCTTTCTATCACAACTCCATGGGCCCAGCTGTCCAGCCAGTTTTTAATTCAGCAAAGAGCCCACCTGGCTATGCTATGGGCTGCAAGGTTCTCAAGCAGAATGCTGAAAATGTAAAGATCTCGATTCAGTACAAAATGTAGTGGATTTTTAGTTGGAGACCTACACAAATTCCTGAAGTGGCATTTATGTAACATAATCGTGGCACAAGAAGTAGCTAATTTCTGGCTGTGCACCAGCAGCAGTATGTACGTCCTCGACAAGCAAAAATATCTAAATGGCAGGTAATGCACATGTGTTAATGGGAAAAAGTGTTTCCACCTGATCACATTCAGGGAAAACACTAGTGGGTAGCACTTACAAAAGTAACACCACTGATAATTGATTTTGGAAGAAAAAAAATTATAATTCACTATGAAAGAATGTACACCTCTGCTAAGTGGAAGTCTTTTGTTTAGCCACTGAGAGCTTACTCTCGTCAGAGCCTTAATGATGTTTTAAAGACCTTGTGAAAGCCACTCTCTGGTTGTTCTCTAGTTCAGAGCTCCTTGCTAGCTTTCAGATACACATTGTCACAGCTTCTGTTTTTCAAAGTTGAGTATAATTAAAGAAGATTCATATGCGTGTTACTGTTGTAACATTTAGAATTTGATTAAACTACAAGTTGCTCAGCTGTCTGTAGCAATCATGTTTCTGTTAAGAAAAAAAGGGACATATGCAGTCCCACTGAAAGCTGGGGTAGAAGCAGGAATAGGATATGATCCTCTTTTCAACAGGGGAACAGAGGACACATTTAGAACTAAAGCTGTGGGACTAAGATGTAAGTTTCCTAAGCAGCTAAGACAGATATTATAATAAGGAACACCTCAGTATACTATCTACCTACCTTTCTACCTATTTATTTATTTAAATGTCAACCTTTACTTGATGTTTATGAACCAGTAGGTATCTGATACATTTCATTTAATATGGAAACAAGGCAACACCTTAAGGACAAAGGAGCTCATAGGTTATTGCTGTTGAATGATAAAAATCCAGTGGAAACCAAAGTTTACTGTTATGGTTTGGATTTGATCCCCTCCCAATAACCTTTTCTGGAAATCTACTCCCCAAAGAGCAATTTCACTACATTCAGAATTTGGAACCAAAAATGGAATTGCATTTACAAAATAAACTTAATATAATAATATAAAAAGGCAATAACAAATGTACAAAGTGTACTTACAAATACAGTTTAACAACAGCACAGGACTCCCCCGAACCCCTGATTCAGCTCCTTATTCCCTCTTGGGGACAAAGGGCCCCAAAGGCTAATACCACACATGCTCCCTCTCCCCACCCTGTATCTTACGGGATCCAAAACAAAGAGAAGCTGCAAGGTCGGAGGGAGGAAAGCACAGCCTGAAGTCCAGCAGAGCAGTTAGAGAGGAGAGAGATAGTAGCTTGCTCCACTGAATACAAACTATTTCAGAATGCATAAACTGTTTCTTCAGACCAATTGAGTAAGATGAATTTATCTTATGATGTGAACTCTGAGGAGTCCACCCCCCTGAACTTGTCTGAAATCTCTAGAAAATTCTGTTTACAATTAATTTTCAGTTTTCAAATTGTAACAGTCACAAATTCTGCTGACACAGTGGCTTGTTATTGTACATTTTTTACCATCATTATGAGCATTTAATAGCTTAGGTTTATAATGACTACAATGCTGTATGGCAAGCTTGTTTTTTGTTTGAGTGTCGACACAGCCTACAAATCAGGAAGGGCTTAATTGGAGGCAGGTACTATGTTTTCAGGGCAATTAAGACTTCCTTAAGATTACCAGTACACAGAACACATTGGCAGCAGTTTTTACATACACTTTGACATTCCTATAAAGATTTCTTGACGTTTTCTTTGGAATGGAACTTTCTTTTGCCAGCTCCTAAAGTATTGAGTTGTGATTTTTTTTTTTTTTTCCGGGAGGGTGAGGGTGGTGTTTGCAGGGAGTGAGACCAGCCATGTGTTTGATCAGAGGTATGGAAGTGTATATTACCACTGATTTCAGGGGGAAAGAATTATTTGTGTTATGCAATATTCCTTCTTTCCTTCCTTGACAGGTACTTACTCCCTAGCTACTTGCTAGAATATAAACAATTAGTCCACAGAAGATGCCAGATGTCCTTCAGATTGTACAAACCTGTTTTGCAAGCTGTGTCGTGCATAGGAATTGTGTGAACTCAAACACTAATTTTTTAACAGGGCCAGTAGTTTGTTTTTCCACTTATGAACAGCTGGTACTCAAAACAAACCTAATTGGAATCATGATAATTTAATGTCAAACTATCTACTGAAATGTAAATTGTAATTTCTCTTGAGCTTTTCTTGTTTAAATATCATCAAAATGTTTAAAATAAATATACTAGCTCTTCATTTAATAAATACTAAAAAGCTTTTCTTATGAGAACCCATATAAATCCATCATCACCTCATGACTGACTTGAATTATCAAAGCACTGCTTAGAAAAGAAGAGGCTGGACCACCTCAAGGTTAACACATGGAGGCTGTGACAGTCGGAGTTCCACCTGTCCTTACACTGCCTGCTAGTGCTTGTTACAGCTGAGTCAATCTATCTCATTAAATTTAGCCACAAAACAATCCACTTTTTTTTCCTCCTGGGTTACTGAGATGAATCACCTCTGAAGAGGTGTTTGACCCAGAGCTTATATGAACTAAGAATGGAACAAGACTTTTTCAGGGATAGCAAGTTATCTATGTATGAAACTATCTCAGGGTAGTAGCTTCCTTGCTACTTTGCAGCCTGTGATAAGTCAGCCCTATAGCAGCGAAATGGAGGTCTTCATTTATATGGTATTAGGAACAGTATTCTGTACTATAGTAGTAACTTCTATCCAAGGTTCTGACAACCAGTTTGCACCCTAGCAGATATACCTGTGAAATACCAATATTTTGGTGCTGTGAACAGACACAGTAAAGAAAGATACATTTCACTGTAAGGCTTCAAACAGGTTAACAGCTTCAAGCAATTAGCAGCTCGCCACCAATGGGTAAGCTTATTAAACTCTATAAAACAGCAGCAGTCTAAGCGGGAAGGAAAGTGGGTTTAGAGTGCTGGGTTATGAATGAACTGACTCAATTTACCCTGAGATCAGATAAGTTCCTGAGCTGCTGCAAAATGGTAAAGAAAACATTTGGCTGAGATTGGGAGGAGCGGGGAAGGAATAAGACTTCCCTTTCTGGTGTGGCAGCAAGCTGAAATTAAACTGACGCACTGTGAGCCATGCCCTGAAATTTAAAGGTATTCAAATATGTACATTAGTTATGCACTTAAATGAGTAGCCTGATAT
>VWYK01066133.1:0-16555 GCA_013399775.1 Semnornis frantzii | reverse complement strand
TCAACCTGTCCTCAGAGCAGAATGCACAGAAAAAACAAAACCTAATAAACACCCCCAAAAAAAGATCAAAACAACAACAAAAACCCCACTCTAACATTTTTTCAAGATGATAATTAATGATGGAAACTAAACTGTTTAAAATCAGAGAGTAATTTCTTGAAGGACTCTTTCTGTTCCACTGCAGTGTTTCTCTGTTTGATATTTCATGGTGTTGTTGTTTTCAGCCGTTCCAGTCGCAAATCTGAATTTTCAGACCTGCCTTCTCAGTCATTTCCTGAGTCATCTTCTCCAAGAGCTGGATTCCCACTTTCTTCCAGCTATTCAGATGATTATAGTTCAACAGATAGAGGCCTCTCCAGTTATGAACCTGTTCCATTCAGTGCTTCCCTGAACGAATCTTCACCTACAGGAATTACTGATTACACTGCTCAAGGTGTGTTTTGCCTTAGTATTGATCTGTTTGTAGGCTTGCTTTTCTCTTAGATGCTCCTCGTAGTAAAACTCTTTGTTTCCATACAGTGGGTTTGAATGAAACAGCATGAAGGGCCACAAAGATGCTCAGAGTGCTGGAGCAACTCTCCTATGAGGACAGGCTGAGAGAGTTGGGGCTCTGCAGCCTGGAGAAGAGAAGGCTTACAGGAGACCTTAGAGTAGCTTTCCAGTATCTGAAGGGGCCTACAGGAAGGCTGGGGAGGGATCCTTGAGGTCCCTTCCAGCCTTACCATTCTATGATTGTGTGACTGATCTGAAGGTGATGATGGCATCCTTGCTGTGCACTCAGTAAGCCATGGTCCCTATCCTTTGCCTGAAGCCTTGCCGAGGCGATTTCATTTTCAGCAGCAGTGATGCTGTGACTGTACTCAGCAGAAATTTAGTAGCATTAAACTGCTTTTTGTGATGTGCCAAACCCTGAAATCTCCTGAGAACTGCATGTGCGTGTCTTCTGTCCAGCAACAGCTGATTTTCTCACAAAGAACTAAAATGGTTTTCAAGTGCTGTTGTGTGCAGCTGTTCCCTTTCTGCCAGGCTGAGCTCTGTCCTCAGCTACTTCAGGAGAAAGGCACAATGCTGAGTTCGGGTCTCTCTGCTACACAGAGGAGGAGCTGTGGAATGCAGAGTTCCATACTTTGGAATAGTTTGTTAACTCTTATGGAAAAGGTTTTATTTCACAAAAAAGTAGCCCTCCTTGTGCAACTTCATTTTAGCCATATAAAAGTATCAGATGTAAATGTGTCAAGGACATAATAACGACATTCATCACAGATAGAAATAGTTGGTAGGACTTTGATTATAGAACCAAGAATCTGCATTTTAAGTGCAGATTAAAGGATAAAATGTTTGGCATATGGATTTCAGCCTGATTCTTTGAAAGCAGAATTTACAGAGTCACACTTTGCATTGGTTTGGAAGGGCCCCTCAGAAGTCATCTTGTCCAATGCTCCTGCAGTCAGCAGGGACACCTCCAACTAGATCAAGCTGCCTAGGGTTACATCATGTCTCATCTTGAATGTCTTCAGGGATGGGGCCTCAACCACATCCCTGGGCAGCCTGTTCCAGTATTTCACCAATCTCATTGTAAAGAACTTCCTGCTGTTGTTCAGCCTAAATCTCCCCTGCTCCAGTTTCAAACCATTGCCCCTCATCCTATCACCATGGGCCCTTCTGAACAATCCCTCTCCAGCCTTCCAGTAGGTCTCCTTTAGGTCTTGTTCTCTAGCATCTCCAAACCGAAGCAGAGCTTTTGTCTGGAGCTGGGGATTTAAAGCTTAAGTGGAAGGCCCTGAGCTTCACCTAGATTTCTTTTCAGAAACCATAAATGTTTCAAACTTAGGATTATGATAACTTTCACAGCAAGTGACCAGAACTGTTTTATCCACCAGCTACTACGTGGTTGTTAGGATTCCCACTGGGTAAAGTGAAGAAAACTTCACTGCCAATCTTCCAAGGCAGTTTGACCAAGTGAAAAGCATCAAAGGAATGGGTTAAAGAGCTCAGTCTGGGATACATTTAACATTGAAGCTGTCCTGCTCCTTTTCTTTTGGGTTTGAGCTGTAATGAACTGGTGTTTTAGAGCAGGTCGTAGCCAACTTTTGATGTGTGATGCCAATTGCAGTGTTTTGATGCTTATTCTGTTTTCAGATCCTGCTCCAGCTGCAGAGGAAGGTCGTAAAAAGAAAGGAGTCACGTATGAGGAATTAAGGAACAAACACAGAGAGACTTACGATGTAATGCAGCCACCAAGGGCAGAGGCTCCAGGCAAACTTACACAGGAGAAAAAAGCTAAGGAAGGTAATCCCTGGCGTACAGAAACACAAAGTGAATCCAGATGGGGGTTAAACGTGGTCACAAACCCACAGCTTAGTGCTGCTTAGCTTTTAAGCAATTTATCTTCGCAATATCTGCAGGTATCTGCTGTGTGATGTGGTCTGTGGTTTCATATTTCCAATCAATCAATCCCACTAGCAACTGATCATTGCTGTTCTCCTGGTGCCAGACTGCACATCTCATCAGTTTGCCTTCATGTTGAGCAACCTCTTCCAAAGAAGAGCTCTCAGAGCTATATCAGAGAGTTTTAGCCCTGGCAGGGGCCGTATGTTTCAGCTAGCTTTGTTCTCTCAAAATAGAGCACATGGTCAATGCTTTTAACTGGGGGGATTTACTTATTTTTATGACCTGTTTCATGTGGAATGAGTGGATTTCTATAGAGGCATTGTTTGTGGAGCTTGATTTTCTGCATTAAAACTCAAAGGAAGGAAGCAGCATTTGGCAGCAATGTTGAGATTTGTTTTCACAGTGAAAAACAAAACTTAACACAGCAAGAGTGCAGTGTCCAGTCAACTTTTTGACTCAGTTGTTTGAAAAGGAGATAGGGAAGCAACTTAAAATTGCCTGCCTAGAACCTCTTTAGTTTAGTGCCACATCTGTGAAAGTGACATTAGCAAGAGGAAGGTTTCACCATTTAAAGACACTCCTGGAGTTGTTTCGGTGTCATACAAGGTCTTGTCTATCAGCTTGCAACAGGATTTCAGAACAGCTAACATCTCTTCCTAGGCATAACAGGTGGCAGTAAGTACAGAAAAGTATATTAAAGCCAAAATAAGTAGTAAGTAAGCTTTGGAACAGTGTTGCTCAAGAGCATTTCATGCTCGTAAATTACTTTCACCGGATCATCTCTCTGGGCAGATCTAGAGAGGCTTCAACTAAAAATTATCAGCAGTCATTGGGTAATGATTTAAATTTCTTCTTTTGAGGCTGGAAGCTCTTTTGTCATGTGACTGTGCCAAATGTGACATGAAAAATTACTCAGATTGCTTCTGAATTCCAGCAGCTGACACTTCACTGATTCACACAAAGTTTCATTTCAAAAGATATTTGTCCACGATATCTTGGCCTCCCAGTGGAGGGCCATAAAAAATGATCAAGGAGTTGAAGCACCTCTGCTACAAGGACAGGCTGAGAGAGCTGGGGGTGTTCAGCCTGGAGACCTAATAGCAGCCTGCCAGTACCCAAAAGGGGCTACAAGAATGCTGCAGAGAGGCTGTTTGCAAAGGCCCGCATTGACAGGACAAGGGACAATGGCTTCAAAATGGTGAAGAGGAGATTTAGTTTGGATGTTGGGAACAAGTTCTTAACCATGAAGGTGGCGGAACACTGGAACAGGTTGCCCAGGGAGGTGGTTGAGGCCCCATCCCTGGAGATATTCAAGNAGGTGGTTGAGGCCCCATCCCTGGAGATATTCAAGGAGAGGCTCAACATGGCTGTGGGCAACCTGATCTAGTGGAGGATGTCCCTGCTGACTGCAGAGAAAGTTGGACTGGATGAGCTTTGGAGGTCCCTTCCAACCCAAACCATTCTGTGATTGTAAACCACACAGAGAAATCTTAAGTGATGTTCTGCAAACCTTGCCATATTCTGTGGCAAATCTTAGAGCAGTCTTCTCCAAGCTGAACAACTCCAGNAAGGGACAATGGCTTCAAAATGGTGAAGAGGAGATTTAGTTTGGATGTTGGGAACAAGTTCTTAACCATGAAGGTGGCGGAACACTGGAACAGGTTGCCCAGGGAGGTGGTTGAGGCCCCATCCCTGGAGATATTCAAGGAGAGGCTCAACATGGCTGTGGGCAACCTGATCTAGTGGAGGATGTCCCTGCTGACTGCAGAGAAAGTTGGACTGGATGAGCTTTGGAGGTCCCTTCCAACCCAAACCATTCTGTGATTGTAAACCACACAGAGAAATCTTAAGTGATGTTCTGCAAACCTTGCCATATTCTGTGGCAAATCTTAGAGCAGTCTTCTCCAGGCTGAACAACTCCAGCTCCCTCAGCCTATCCTCCTAGCCCTTGGATCATCTTTGTCTCTCTCCTCTGGGCTCACTCCAACAGCTGTGTGTCCTCCTTATGCTGGGGACACCAGACCTGGATGCAGTATTCTTTTACTGCTGTGTCACAGGAACCAGACTAGCAGATGGTGGTTTCTGCCCTCTGCTGCAGGGACAGAAGCGATAACAAACCAGGCTTAAACCAATTGTAAGCAGTCCCTAACTTCCATCTGCTGGAGCCTTCTGTATTCATTGTAGCTGTACAAATAGGTGCACCTGCAGAGTGATCTGACTGGGCCATTTCCCAGGGAGTGAGGGCAGTCTGCTCAGCTGCCAGGGTTCACAGAAAAGGAAATCACATGGTAGTTTGGGAGAGCTGCTCCTGCCCCACCGCCACGCTGGGTCAGCTTCAGAGAGCTTGGCCAGTGCCCAGTGCTCTCTGAGTGAGGACCCTGCATTCTGCTGCCTTCCATTGGCTGTCCTGCAGATGGGTACTAATAAACAGTGGGCTTGGTAATTAACCTGCAAGTAGATTGCTAAGGGGTGCCTGACCTGTGTCAGCATTCCTGCTGGATTGTCTAGATGAATCCTTTGCCCCATCAGTGAGAGCAGGCAGTTAGTGAGCACTCTGCAGTCACTTTCAGGAGAGCATCTCTGCACTGGCAGCTCCTTGTTGAGTTACACATGACATACTCCTGAACAAATCCATTAGAACCAGTACCCTGCTGCTGCCTTTTTTTCACTCTCTGACTCACTTCTGTCTTAAAGGAAGCTGCCAAATAATAATGGTTGAGTAGTTTCCTTGTAGGGATTAGTGACTTCTGTTTGGCTTCCAATGTGTCTTAACTATCCTGAATCCATCCAGTTGTGCACGTAACAAGATTATGCAGCCACATTATATATCCCAACATTCCTGACCTGTTTCCTCCAATTGTCTTTGTTTCATCCACATATTACATTTGTTTCAGGAATTGGCACAGCAGGCTTCTTGGCTGAGCGTTAATTCATTAAGGAATCACAATTAACAACCTTTTCTCCCCGTTTATTCAAAAGCAGCTTTAATTAGATGTCTGTTGTGCTGTGACCAACACTCCCCAGTCCCCACTCCAAATGGTAATGCATTTCAGTATCCTTTTTTGCACTGTGTAAGATGATTTCACTGCAAAAGTTTAAGTCATATGTGACTGGTTTTGTTTCTTTCCTTCAGTTAAAGTAAATAAGTATGGAGATACCTGGGATGAGTGAGAGCGGAACGAAGAACTGAAGAAAATAATCTCCTGTCAGCCAACTTGAACTTCATCTACATTGTCATGAATGTCAGCACCTCTGCTGTGTTCTGCCAGGCACAGCTATTAATCAATGAGGAGAAAATCCTGACTTGCCAGAAGATTAAAAAAACTAAAAAAAAAATAAAGCAGTTAGGCTTAATTTATTTTTCAATAATGCATAAATACAGCAGGCAAAGCTCTGGTGAGGTGTCCTGGCTGTAAACCACTTGTACTGTTCTTTGAGAAGGGTAACTGGCAATAGCTGATAGAAATGTAGAGCAAAAGGTACAAACTGTCTGTAAATAATGCAATCACATGTCTCAGGAAGGGAGAAAGAGCAGAATCTCCTCAAATTGGCAAGACTTGCATTAAAAGTTACCTGCAGAACTTGCCTCTTGCTTTGTTTTGTCTGAAAGGGACATGATGGAAACCTCACATTGTTGTCATGCTTGGTTAGCAAGGCCTGGAATAACCCTGGACAGGGAAAAGGGGCTGAGGAACTGGTCCAACACCTAGGTAAGCAAACCGTTTCTGTATTGCTAGAGCAATATTCATAGAGTGGCTTAGGTTGGAAGGGACCTCAGAGATCATCTACTCCAACCCCCTGCCATGGGCAGGGCCATCTCTCAGTTAGACTCAGCTGTTCAGGGCCTCATCCAGCCTAGCCTTCAACACCCCGGAGAGGAGGCAGCCAGAACCCCTCTGGGCAGCCTGGTCCAGAACCTCACCTCCCTCATACTGAAGAACTTCCTGAGATCCAGTCTAACTCTGATCTGCCTCAGCTTCAAGTTGTTCACCCTTAGGAAAAGTCCCTCTGGCTTGCCCACACTGGGCCTCTCCAGACAGGCACTGTGGAAGAGAAGGGTTGAATAAAGCTGCAATGGAGCAAGACAGCTCCACTGAAAGGCAGAAGGATAAACCTGAGAGACTTGAGTAAAAGTTTGAATGGTTCTTGACTGTCAGTGTTAGGTTTGATGCACTTAGCCTTATGTTGCAGTTTGAATGTGAGGACAACACCCACCGCCCATGTTTATGGAGACAAGATCCTGCTCAGTGGAGTATTGATTATCACATGGAAGAAAGCTGCACTGGCAAAACTAGTTCAGAGTATTTCCTAATGCTTGAATCACCTGCTCTGTCTCAATCAGAGCTGCTTCCTATCAGGAAATTCCCATATTCCTATCAGGAATTCCCATATCCTCACCTCTGCTCTTTCAGCTCTCTCAGGGGGTGGGGGAGGGGTTTGGCTATAGGGGAGCAAAATGGTCCTGCTTTGGCAGGGGGTTTGGATTTGATGATCTCTTTGGGTCCTTTCCAACCCCTAACATCCTGTGATAACCCATGGTGAAGCTGATAGCTTAAAAGCATTCCTGTCATCCTTGTTGGAGATGAAAAATAACTTACCCACCACCATGACGGTATTGATTGAATGGATTGGCAGCAGAGTTGCAAGAACAAGAAGATTATTTTTAGGGGGCTACAGAGCAATCAGCTGAATGAGTAAAACAGAGAGGGGAGATGAGGATGCTTAAAGAGCCAAATACTCTATACTTATAATAACCAAAACAGGAAGATTGCTTTTAGAAAAGCTGATCTCCTAAAAAAAAGCAATGTGCTCATCAGATCATCTTTAAGTTGCATCAAAAATTGAACTTGGAGAATGCTTCTTTTGGCCCTGAGAGCTCTGAAAACACACAAAGCCTGCCAGGATTCCACCGCGGTGAGTTTCAGTGCACCAGAACAAAGCTGTCAGGAAAATGCTCACCAAGTTCCTTAGCTGTGAGTTACGGAAGTGACAGGAGGCAGAACATGTAGATGAGACAACTGGAGCAGGTTCCTCTGGTGGTGGTTTTGCATCTGTGAAAAGAAGCTTTACTTTTTTTTTTCCCCTGAGAATTAAAGATTTTGGATGAAAAGTCTTCAAGAGAACACAGGAGCAGATTTATGGCACTAAGGAAAGATCAACACCTAGAAGACAAACTATAGAACAATAAGCTTGCCAAGAAATAATTTCTCCTTTTATTCTGGATTTTGTGGGATCATACTAGATTTTTTTTTCCTAGTAAAACAATGTAAGGATATAGCAAGTTGTGTTTTTCTTAGGAATCTTAATATATGTTTATAAGTTGTCAGGAATGACCATTTGAGGAATAGAGGAGTTGTGTCAGTACCTCTGCAGTGTGGACACTCCACTGAAAAGAGAGGCTGCCTTCATTTCCCAGCCTGGCTCTTGGGCCGGTAAGCTTAGCTATGTGCACTCAACTCTTTCACTCCCCACTGGAGTCCCAGCCTGGGCTGAAGGCTTCACACTCCTCTTTCTGACCTGGTTCTCAGGGCATCTGCTGTGCTGCACAGCACATGTGGATCAGTGGTGCCAGTGCTAATGTGTGAAATGAGAATTGTTTTTGTGGGAAAAGAACTTTTGGGTCCCACCACATTATAGAATTCATAGAATAGTTTCAGTTGGAAAAGACATCTAAGATCAGTTCCAGTGTGATCTGCTCTAGGTCATCCCATTCTGGCAGGAGGGCTGGACCAGATGATCCTTCAAGGTCCCTTCCAGCCCCTGACATTCTATGGATCTATGGTCAAGTCCAACCATCAACCCAGCACCACTGCGGGCACTAAACCATGTCCCCATGTCCATGTTATTTGAACACCTCCAGGGATGGCAACTCCACCACCTCCCGTTCCAACAACTGACCACTCTTTCAGGAAAAAACTTTTCCTAATGTCCAACCTAAACCTCTCCTGGTGCAACTTGAGGCCACTTCCTTTCATCCTGAGAACAGGGCGAAGAGACCAACCCCTACCTGACTGCAACTTCCTATGTTGTATGTCCTGCTGTACCTGTTGTTTCTTGTATAATTTATATTGTAAAGAGCGTGCCTCTGCTTGTGGTGACATTGTGTACACCTAGGATTTCTAATTGAGAATTATGTTTACATTTTGCTGCATCCATTCAGTATCTCCCACAAAACACGTTTTTTCACCTGGGAGCAAGTTTGTTTGGTCATAAAACCAAAATTCTTTGGCTTTCCATCACATCCCTAAGGAGTGCGGGCAGCAGGGCGAGAGAAGGGATTCTGCCCCTTGACTCTGCTGAGACCCCACCTCTAATCCTGCCTCCTGTTCTAGTGTCCCCAGCATAAAAAGGGCACAGAACTATTGGAGTGAGTCCAGAGGAAGGCCACAAAGATGATCCAAGGGCTGTAACACCTCTGCTACAAGGACAGGCTGAGGGAGCTGGGGTTGTTCAGTCTAGAGGAGACTCAGGGGGAGCCTTAGAGTTGCCTTCCAATAGCTGAAGGGGTCCTGCAGGAAGGCTGCAAAGGGACTTTGCATCAGGGTGTCCAGAGACAGGACAGGGAATGGTTTGAAGCTGAGGCAGAGCAGGGTTAGCATGGATCTCAGGAAGTTCTTCAGTATGAAAGTGTTACGGGGGGTGGGGTAATTAATTAATGTGAGATATTTAAAATATGAACAGTTTATTAATATTAAATATTCAGAACTCGCATCACCCTGATCACCATTTAATAATAACAAGCTCTTTGCAACATTATGGAAACTATGTACAGGTTATTACAGGATCTGGAGATAACTATTAGATATAAACATTAATTGAACTCGATATAAACTGGCAGAGAAGGCTTTGCAGTCAGTATGCTGCTTGCAGCCAGTACGCCGCTTGCTCAGTAGATGGACACAAGGAGCAACATTCTGCTTAGGGCAGAAGGCAATTAATAATTACAAGAGGCTTTTGGTATTTACTCACAGAATTATATCTGACAGTACCCAAGGCTCGTATCGGGGTTGCTGTCGGTAGCCGTCAGAGGCTTTAGAGTTTCCCCAGGCTTCTGGGGAAAGGAGGCAGACGATGTCTGACCTATTCCTGGCTCTCTGGATGATTTGTGTTATCTCCAGGGCTTCCGTCTGGGCAGAAGGCTTCCAGGTGCAGGGAGGATGTCTTGCGGTGTCACGCCGGCTATGCAGGCCAAATGCGTGGAGGCATCAGAGGCAGCAGGCACGGACACACCTTGTAATGGCAAAGGTGTCTGTGCTCTCTGCTCATCTCCTTTTATCCAATACAGCCTGAGACCAATGGGCCTTTGGACACAGGATAGCCAATCAAATGGCAGTTAGCTAAGATTTGGCCATATTGGGTGAAGCCATAGGCTTGCTTTACCCTTTTTTGGGCAGAACACAGCTTTGCACAAGGCAACCGTGTGCACCTTGTTGCAGTTTCTGGGCAGGCCACAGACCCCAGACTTAGTGGCTCCATGCTCTTTGTCCCTTTTCCCATGGTTGCTCTCCCCAAAACAGCAGGAGGGAGAGCAGAAAAACATGCCTGGGCAAGCCAGGAGAGGTACAAGCCCAATTTGGCCTCCCTAGGCCTACCACGACAGAGAGTAGGGAGACTTTGGAGTAGGCTGTGGCTGCCTCCTTCCTGGGCGTGTTGCAGGCCAGGTTGGATGAGGCCTTGAGCAGCTGAATCTAGCTGAGAGGTGTCCCTGGGCATGGTGGGGAGGTTGGAGGGGATGATCTCTGAGGTCCCTTCCAACCTGAGCCATTCCATGATACAGCAGTAAACAAAAAAGGATGTCAGGGTGTGACAAAGACATTGGACACTCATCTGACACAAGGCATACTCAATCAGGTGTGACTTTCTCTAATCCTTGAAATGAGAAAACACCTGAAGATGAAAGAGAAATGGAGAGTGGGGTGGATTTTCTTTGCCAGAGCTCCCAGGGATTAAAGCTGCATCGTGTGTCATGTTTCTCCAGTTGCTCAAGGATGATGCAGGGCTCTGTTTTCAGCCTTGGCACAAAAGGCTTCTAAAACCTCCCCATTTTTAATTGGCTCCTTTCATGGAATGCTACACAATCATCATTTTTGCAGCCTCTAATCCATGGGGGGAAACACACTTTTGTGCACTGATTTTAATATATATTTTTTTAATCAAGCTAAAATTAAATTCTATATAAATCTGTATAATTGCCAAAATAAATAATTCCCTTTGGCTTAATTCCATTGTTTAATTATAATTGCTACTATTAACTATCTTAGGATAACTATACAACGTAGCTGATGCCTAAACATTAATGACAGATCATTAACAATGTCTAAATCACCTTCTAATTAAGCTGTGCTAAGTAGAAAACATTTCTCCTGGCACAGTGTCTATGGCCATGTGTCTGCATTGAAGATCTAAGTGTGCTCTAGGGTCCCCTTAAGATTTTCTGCAGGCCTGCATTCATTTTTCTACACGCTGGACAATGTGCAGCTGTCAACTGATTTTGAAGGCTGAATGGTAGAGACAAGGGGGGGAGCAACAAGTGAAGAAGGAGGAGTTCCTTCAGCCCTGCGAGTTGTGGCTGTGCAGGGAGAAGCAAAAAAGGCAGAAGGGGAGCAGGCAGGGCCGGGGAGCAGCTGTCTGACCTGCGGCGTTGCCAGAGCTGCCACCTGCTCAGCAGCGTGCTGGGAACCCCCGACCTAGACAAGGGCAGGCTCTGTGCCTGCAACGGCCAAAGGCAGCTCCCGGGACTGGTAGGAGCTGCTGGCTCTGTGGAGCTCCCCAGGAGAATGGGAGCCGTTAAATGCCAAGCATTTGCTGCTGGGTAGGGTTTCAGGGCTGCATTTTCCAGCATTACCCGTGTGCCAGGAGGGCAGGAAGAGAGCTCGGGCACAGCCCCTCCAGCCAACAGCTGCTGCCCGTGAAAGGCAGGGTTAAAACACGCCTGGAGGAGGAAGGGTTAAAGCTGCTCTGGTGGGCTCCACAATGTGCCTGACCCACACAGTACTGCTGCAGAGTGCTCCAAGAGTGCCTGGGTAAGAAGTTAACATTTCCAAGCGTGGTTATGCAAGATCCCTGCTTGGGAAGTGCCATTGCTCTCCACAACGTGCAAAGACAACAGGAAAAATCTCCACTCCCACCTCACAATTTTTTTTTTCTTTATTCTTCACCAGCAAATAAAAATCCTGCATTGTAACTCTGAGGATTTAAAGGTGTGAATTTTGCACTCTCTGCACATGGAAATCTTTCAGTCTCCACTTCCAAGGATGGGTTACCTGGGGTTTAGTTCATTTGGCAAGGCTCTTAGCTTGGATATTCAGCAGCTCTAAGAATATAGCAATCGCCCTAATGATCCCTGTCTCCCACGCTGCTAGTGATGCTTCCAGGACACCTTTCATCTGTATGCCCTCCTGTCCTCTCAGCAGAGCTAAGAGGGTTCCTGGCACAACGGTTGCATCTGGATCATGCAAACCCAGATGTTTCACAGCCACCCAGTCTGTGTGGATGGTGCCTTTTGGAGTTATTTTGCTTGTTTCCACCACTTCTTGTGGCAGAAATATCCATGCAGGAGTAGTGCTGGATCAGGAGGTGCTTCTTTTCACCAAGAGAGCTGTGATCAGCAGTGGAATCCAGTTAGAAGCCTGTGGCCAGTAGTGTTTGCCAGGGATCCGTACTGGATCCAGTTCTGTTAAGTGTCTTCATCAGTGACCTGGATGAGGGGACTAAAGGGAGCTGAGGGTTCACTGATGATACCAAACGGGGGGGTGGGGGGGGGGTGCTGAGAGCCTATCAGGCTATGCTGCCACCCAATGAGATCTGGACAGGCTGGGAGCTGCATGAAGTTCAATAAGGAAAAGTGCAGAGTCCTGCACCTGGGGAGGAACACCATCAGGCACCAGTACAGACTAGGGAGTGTCCTGCTGGAAAGCAGCTCCATGCAGGAAGACACTGGAGTCCTAGTGGACAGCAAGGTGCCCTTGTGGCCAAGAGGGCCAATGGTATCCTGGGGTACATCCACAAAAGTGTGACCAGCAGGTCTAGGGAGGTTCTCTCCCTCTACTCTCTCCTGCTGAGACCATAACTGGAATAGAGTCCAATTCTAGGCTCCC
The DNA here is from genome assembly GCA_013399775.1 of Semnornis frantzii. NCBI lineage: Eukaryota > Metazoa > Chordata > Aves > Piciformes > Ramphastidae > Semnornis > Semnornis frantzii. Next base: position 4,067 of record VWYK01066133.1, on the reverse strand, counting down.
CAGTTCAAGAGAGACAGGGATTTGCTGGAGAGTCCAATGAAGTCCCACAAGGATGACTGAGGGACTTGAGCATACCTCCTCTGAAGAAAGACTGTTTAATCTTGACAAGAGAAGGCTGAGAGGAGATCCGATCAATGTCTATAAATATCTGAAGAGTGGGTGTCAAGATGAAGGTGCCAGGATCCTTTTGGTGGTAGCCAGTGATAAGGAACAATGAGTACAAGCTGGAACACAGGAGGCTGCACCTCAACAGGAGGAAATCTGTATGGTGAGGGTGCCAGAGCCCTGGAGAAGGTGGCCCAGGGAACTTGTGGGGTCTCCTCCTCTGGAGGCTTTCAAAACCCACTTGGATGTGTTCCTCTGCAACCTGCTATGGGTGATCCTGCCCTGGCAGGGGGTTGGATTCGAGGATCTCTGGAGGTCCTTTCCAACCCCTAACATTCTGTGATTGTGATTCCCCTCAACTGTAAGAGGTTGCTTTCTTTCAGAACTTTTGTATGAGCCATTTGAAATAGTTTTACAAATACTGTATTCAATCCACAGCTGAACTCCCACACCCCTGGAGGAAGAAAGTAAGCACTGTTTTTCCAGATGCCAATGATTACTTGGAAGCTATGCATGAACGTCCATTGGAATTGTTTCGAACTTTTTTGTAACATCTTCCTGCCCCAAGGGAATACAGATTTTATTCATAGTACAAGATAGTACTTCAAAAAAGAAAATGCTTTAGCACTACATCAACAATGCTTGGTCCTTTGTAAGGTCAATTATTTTTCCTTCTGGAGACCTCTTCCCCTCTTATTCCAGGCTGAAATAGATTATGGAAGCAAAATGATGACCTCGGCTCTTTCTCTTTTTTTTTTTCAATAGGTCACCCCTAAATTCTAAGTTCCCTGTATTCAGCTCCTGCTTCAATTATTTGTGTGGATAGTAACAGTCAACATAGCTTAACTCATTAACTTGTGCCTAATTACTACAAAGCAGCTGTACTAACTGACAGTTCTCACACCACTCTCTGTTAATCACACAATCATAGAACGGTCTGGGCTGGAAGGGACCTCCAAAGGTCATCTAGCCCAACCTCCTCTGCAATCAGCAGGGACATCCTCAACTAGATCAGGTTGCCTCACCTTGAGTATCTCCAGGGATGGAGCCACATCCATGAGGATGACACATCTCTACATGTTCCTAAGTTAGTATGGTATCATAACAACCTTCCCAAAAGCTGCCATTTGTTACTCCTCAAATCAAGGAGTATTATGTGGAGCCTGACCCCCGACAGGGCTGGAAAATTATTTGGCCATACATCTAGTGAAGTGCAGAAAAATGATTTTTAAGACCTTCTGAAGAGTTTGCCCATCAGCCCTGTTCATTTTTCCATTGATAGGCACAAATTTACCATTAATACAGCTTAGATTTAAAGCCTTTTCCTCCTGACACTGTCAGAGCAATTCATGAACTTAGATCCACACAATTAGCTAATCAGGGAATGTCTCTTGGAAGGCAAGGAAATACATTTACAAAAAAAAAAAAAAAAAAATTTCTATATGACAGTACAGTTATTACAGCAAAGTAACAGGAAGTGTGAACACAAATTGGAGTAGCTAAGCTATAACCCTGGGAGGGGCCACAAGAATGACCTCTGAGCCTTACATCAAAGGTCTCCTGTCACACGCATCCCATAGATATAAAAGCTCTCAGGTAACCCAACCATGACTGTCTCCGGTGCAGCTGGCTGCTGTTATCTTGGCTGCAGATGTCAGATGAAGGGGAAGCAGCTAAGCCATGTCCCCATGCAGGTTTTGCTGGCTATCCCAGTACACCTGTGACAATGACATTATTTTCAAAGGCAGGGTGACTGCTCTGTGGTTGCGCAACCCTCTCTCCCTGTAGGCCTAGCTGAAGGCTCTCCAAAGCTTACCTGCCTGTAGACCGAGCAGCAGCTCTGATACAGCAAAGCTCTACGCCCTTGACTCAACTCTGCTGAGAAAAAGCCTGTAGAAAGGTAAAAAGTGTAAAACTGAAGCCCTGTTGGGATAGGGCTCCTCAGTAACTCAGTAATTCCAACACCAATTGAAAATCTTAAAAAGGAAACAGCAGAGGAGGGCCAGTTAGTCTGACCCCTCTCCTGTATGGTGGCTGCAGGGCTAGGAAGGACTCTTCAAGTGCCCAACCAGGGTGGGGAGTATTCAGCCTAATAAGCTCTTAAACTCAGAATGTCTTGTGTGTAGCAACTAATCAAACGTTATATTTTTACATCCCTGGTTGCAGAATCTCTTTGTGTCCAGATGAAGATGCCCAAAGCTGGTTCAAAAGAGGTGTACCAGCGATGGACACAGTATAAAAGCAAACACCAGGAGAAATTCTCAGAAGAAAGAGGCTTCACCAACTGACAGTGAAGCCCAAAGTTTGTCACATCCACATGAACAGCATCACTGTGTTTAAGGGAGTGTCTGGTTTTGATGTCCTGAGACAGAATCATAGAATGGTAAGGTTGGAAGGGACCTCGAGGATCATCCAGTTCCAACCCCTTGCCATAGGCAGGGACACCTCCCACTAGTACAGGTCACTCAAGGCCTCATCCAACCTGGCCTTGAACACCTCCAGGGAGGGAGCAGCCACAACCTCCCCGGGCAACCTGTGCCAGTGTCTCACCACCCTCACTGCAAGGAACTTCCTCCTACCATCCAGTCTAAATCTCCCCTCTGCCAGTTCAAACCCATTGCCCCTTGTCCTGACATTCCAAGACCTTGTAAATAGTCCCTCCCCAGCCTTCCTGTAGGCCCCCTTCAGATACTGGAAGGCTACAAGATACTTCCTGAAAGTCTGTGTGTGATGCTGCTTGCACTGAGCAGATGCCATCTGTGTTCTTCCCAGGCCCTGATAGCTTTCGATTGTGTGCAGACCAGAAACTGTTCCAAACTACTGCACCTTCTTGTTCATTCTGAATGTGGCAATGTGCTTTTGATATCCTTGACAAGTGGACTTGTAAGTAGAAACTCATTAAGAGCTGGTTCAGCACAGTAACTGCAGTGTGACAACAGCCTAATGAACTTCCAGCTTTGTCCTCTTAAACCACTCCAAAAAACAAGGAATCAGCTCAGAGACTGAGTAGCTGTTTAGCTCTGCAGGACCATTTAAGCATCCTTGCTCTCTTCTGATATGGAAGGCAAACATCATCCCAAACAATCTCTAGAGATGCAGTGGATTCCCCTACAATAGTTGGCTTTAAAACTCAGCTTGTCAGACTGCTGGGCCATTTCATTTCATCTACATCATCACCTAGAAAGGCTGGATCAGATGATCCCTAGGGTCTCTGCCAACATGGAAGTCTGATTCTATGAACATTCCAGCACAAGGCATTTTTCTTGCTACAGGAAGTATTGACAGCATTTAAATACAACAGACTAATCCCATTTTTAATGCATTAAGAGCTGAATTGCAGTGCAGGTCAGAAAATAACCCAAAAACTGCATTAGAAGAAATTGGTATTTACTCTGAGCAGAACTACGAGCCATTATGCAACTACTTCAAATCAGCCAAAGTTAATATTTCTTCTCAGCAGAATAAAGCCTTGAAAGAAGATGATCTAGAAAACTTTTGAAGGAGAAAGAAGCCAGTCCACAAGACTTTTATCATCTTCTTCATATCTGTAAACAATGAAAGGCCTTGTTATTTGGGCTGAGTGGCATCTTGCTTCAATCACCTTGCTCTTGGTAATTGCAACAGGAAACAAGTTCTACAGCAGAAATTCCAGGAGGAAAACAGAGTGGCCTGTGGCATCCTCTGCCCTTCCCTTTATACAGCTACAAGACTCCTTTCTGTTTGAGACAACTTGGAATTTATTAAAAAGACGATTGGTACATATACATCAGAAAAAAACCCAAATATATATATATACACACGCGCACGCACACACGCATGCACAGAGATCACCTCACGCATGCACACACACACGCGCACGCACGCCCACACGCATAAGCACGCACGCGCACACACTCGCCCGTGCCCGCACGCGCACGCCTGCGCACCCGCACGCGCGACCAGACGCACGCGCGCACAGACGC
>VWYK01066127.1:11243-58206 GCA_013399775.1 Semnornis frantzii | reverse complement strand
CATGCCGGTAAGTCCTGCCGCGCCCGCTCTGCGCTGTCAGCCCGGCCCTGCGGTTGGTCACTGCCTGTCTTCCTTGTCTCGTCACTGACAGGACCCGAGGAGCCCAGTGCGGGGGGGAACCGGAGGCCCTGCGGCCTCGGTGTGGGGAGCCGACGTGCGTCGTGCGATGGGAAATGGTGGGCGGCGTGTGCCGCGCCGTCAGGCTGAGCGGGGATGGTGGGGTGGGGCAGGGCGGCTTCCCTGGCAGCGAGGGGTGGTGGCTGGCCTGAGCGTCGCCGCTGCTCCCGAGCTTCCCCGGTGATGCTGCGCAAGCTCGCTGCGCCGGCACGGCCCCGCTGCTGGCGAGGCGAACGGCGCTGAGCGCAGGGGTGGCGACAGGGCCGGGGGCCGTGGGGTCCGCTCGGGCTGAGGTCCGGCTCGGGCAGCGCTCCCTGCTGGGAGTGACGCTGCTTGTGGCTTCATCCTGACTCGCGTTCCGATTCAAAAAACTGTTCTGCACCTGCAGTGGTGGAAGAGTGTTGCAGGATGCCCGCTCTGGCAGATGAGACTACTCCGCGCTCTGCTTCCATCAGCAAAAGCTGTTTCTGGCCTGGCAGCGGTGGGCAAGGAGCTTGGCAAACAAACCAACCTTGGGTTTGTTTCCTGTTGAAATCTGAGGTAGCTGCTTTGGAAGTAGCTCAGTGCTCAACTACTGCATCTGCTACCCAGGGTCATGACTTAGACTTCGCTGGAACAGAGGATTTGACGTGTATCTAACCAGGAGAGAGCAGGCAATACCAGCTTGCTTCAGTGCAGTTGAATTGGTGGTGCTTCAGAGTTTGTGTTTGCGAGCCTTATGAAAGAAAAGGTTTGTGAGATTTGAGAACGCTGTGTTGTCAGGTGGCCAAGAAGGCCAATAGCATCCTGGCTGGATCGGCAATAGTGTGACCAGCAGGAGTGGAGGAGTGATTCTATCTCTGCACTGGGCACTGGTGACAGCTCAAATACTGGGATCAGTGCTGGGGCTGCTCACTGCAGCAGGGATATTGAGGGACTGGAGTGGGTTCAGAGAAAAGTGACAAAGCTCATGAAGAGGCTGGAGAACAGGGCTGGGGAGGAGCAGCTGAGGGACCTGGAGGTGTTCAACCTGGATAAAAGGCTCCCTATAATTCTGCTATGAGGACAAGCTATGAGAGTTGGGGCTCTGCAGCCTGGAGAAGAGAAGACTTCCAGGAGACTTTAGACTAACCTTCCAGTATCTGAAGGGGGCTCCAGGAAGGCTGGGGAGGGACTATTGACAAGGTCTTGTAATGACAGGACTAGGGGCAATGGGTTTAAACTGACAGAGAGGAGATTTAGACTGGGTGTCAGGAGGAAGGTGTTTGCAGTGAGGGTGGTGAGACACTGGCACAGGTTGCCCAGGGAGGTGTCAAGGCCAGGTTTGACGTGACCTTGAGTGACATGTTCTAGTGGGAGGTGTCCCTGCCTATGGCAGAGGGTTGGAACTACATGATCTTTGAGATCCCTTCCAACTTTACCATTCTATGATTCTATAACTCCCTGAAAGGAGGTTGGAGTGAGGTGTGGGTTGGTCTCTCTTTTCCCTAGTTTCAGATGATTGAACAAAATGAAATGACCTGAAATTGTGCCAGGGGATGTTCAAGTTGGAGATTAGGAACAATTTCTTTTGTGCAAGAGTGGTCAGGCTTTGGCACAGGCTGCCCAGGGAGGTGGTGGAATCCCCATGCCTGGAGTTGTTCAAGAAATGCATGGCCATGACACTTTGGGACATGGTTCAGTGGCCATAATGGTCTTAGTTTGAAGATTGGACTCAGTGATCTCAGAGATCTTTTCCACCCAAACCAGTTCTGATTCTAGGACTCTGTGATCAGCTTCCTTGAGTGCAGTTGCATCAGAGGCCCTTCAGCGTTTGTATTTGTAACCGTTTGATGAAAGAGAAGGTTTGGGAGGTTTTGGAACACTGCAGTGGAATTTTGTAAGTGGTTAGGATTGGGGAAGTGTACTGAAACTCACAACTTAAATAAGTTGCCTTCAGCCAGTGTTTGTTGGCATCTTATGTCACCTGCAAGGTTTAAGACTTGCATGCACCAGTGAGCATTGATGTGAAAGGCTGACACGACCGCAGCTACTTCCAGCAAACTCCTCACAGGTTGTTTGCAAGTGTGAAGTTCTTCCTTGAATCAATTCTTGGATGATCTTGAATGTCTGAGTCTTAAGTTTACCTGATCAGTTCCTACTTGAGCCAACAGAAGATTGTCTTGACTGAATAAGCGTTAAGTTTACCCTGGTTTTAACTCCCCAAGTCCGTGATTGCATGAAAATGAACATGTCTGCTTGAGTTGCTTCAGCAGTGCTTGTGCTTAAACACACACAGACATGTGAAGTGTGGTGTCAAAGCCTGTGTAATTTGTTGCTTTGTAACTAATGCTAGATCAACAAGCTGGAGAAGCTGGACAAACCAGAGAGCTGTGATAATGTCAAGGTGGTTGTTCGCTGCCGGCCTCTTAATGACCGTGAGAAAGCCACAGGCTACAAGATGGCAGTCAACGTGGATGAGATGAGAGGAACTATAACTGTCCACAAAACAGACTCATCCAATGAGCCTCCCAAGACCTTCACCTTTGACACAGTGTTTGGGCCAGAGAGTAAACAGCTGGATGTCTATAATTTAACTGCAAGGCCTATCATTGACTCGGTGCTGGAAGGATACAATGGTAAGTCTTCATCCGTTTCAGTCAAGCCCATGTCCTGTTGTTTTTGCATAGTTGAGAAGTCCTGCTGATCTTCTTTGAGGGATTGTCACTTTCTGAGACCTATAGCCCTGTGTTGCTTCTGTTGCGGCTTCAAAGTAGCCTGAAGGTACTTTTTATTCTGGGTGCTCAGTGGTCGCAGTTACTGTAACCGTTGATGAACACAACGCAGCTGAGGTCACTCAGTGTTGTGGTTTTTGTTTTCTCTATCTTCTATTTGCCAAAGATCTGCCCTTTGTCTCATTATCAGGCAGCTCATCAGCTCTTCGCTGTGCCATTTCAGTAACCAGGCAGCTGCCCACGGCCCTGCAGTAACTAGGTAATGCCCAGCAGCCTTGTGCACAGAACTACTGCATCTTCTCCTCTAAACTTGACTGTTTTCAACTAAGATGATTAGTTCAGCACATCTGCCCTGCCTCATGGTGCTTGCTCCTGCTGGGAGGAGCGTGGCCATGGTTTGTGTGTGTCTTTGTTATGCATGTAAATGTGTTAGCTAAAAGGAGAGTGGGTGCTGGTGGGGAAGCACTTCACTGCTTTCCATAACAGCAGGCTGCAGCTGGCAACAGATGACAAATTTCTACAGGTTTAGGAAGAGCCTCATAAGCTCTTGTGCTAACACACTCTGGGCTCAGCTGGTTGCAGTTCATGGTTTGCAAATTAGTGGTTGAAAGCTGGACTAGGGAAGGTTTGGACTGGACATAAGGAAGCATTTCTTTGCCAAGAGGGTGATCAAACCCTGCCACGGACTTCCCGGAGAGGTGGTTGATGCTCCAAATCAGTGAGTGTTTAAGAGGCATTTGGACAATGTCCTCAACAGCATGCTTTAAGTCTTGGTCACCCCTGAATTGCTCAGGCACTTGGACAGCTGGCTGAAGATGAGCCAGCATGTGCCCAGGTGGCCAGGAAAGCCAACAGCATCCTGGGTTGAATCAGCAGTACTGTGGCCAGCAGGAGTAGAGGGCTGTTTGGGCCCCCTGCACAGGGCACTGGTGAGACTTCACCTCAAGTGCTGGATTCAGTTTTGGGCCCCTCACACTAAGAGGACATTGAGGTGCTAGAGTCAGTCCAGAAAAGGGCAACAAAGCTGGTGAAGGGCCTGGAGNCAGGCTGCCCAGGGAGGTGGTGGAATCCCCATGCCTGGAGTTGTTCAAGAAATGCATGGCCATGACACTTTGGGACATGGTTCAGTGGCCATAATGGTCTTAGTTTGAAGATTGGACTCAGTGATCTCAGAGATCTTTTCCACCCAAACCAGTTCTGATTCTAGGACTCTGTGATCAGCTTCCTTGAGTGCAGTTGCATCAGAGGCCCTTCAGCGTTTGTATTTGTAACCGTTTGATGAAAGAGAAGGTTTGGGAGGTTTTGGAACACTGCAGTGGAATTTTGTAAGTGGTTAGGATTGGGGAAGTGTACTGAAACTCACAACTTAAATAAGTTGCCTTCAGCCAGTGTTTGTTGGCATCTTATGTCACCTGCAAGGTTTAAGACTTGCATGCACCAGTGAGCATTGATGTGAAAGGCTGACACGACCGCAGCTACTTCCAGCAAACTCCTCACAGGTTGTTTGCAAGTGTGAAGTTCTTCCTTGAATCAATTCTTGGATGATCTTGAATGTCTGAGTCTTAAGTTTACCTGATCAGTTCCTACTTGAGCCAACAGAAGATTGTCTTGACTGAATAAGCGTTAAGTTTACCCTGGTTTTAACTCCCCAAGTCCGTGATTGCATGAAAATGAACATGTCTGCTTGAGTTGCTTCAGCAGTGCTTGTGCTTAAACACACACAGACATGTGAAGTGTGGTGTCAAAGCCTGTGTAATTTGTTGCTTTGTAACTAATGCTAGATCAACAAGCTGGAGAAGCTGGACAAACCAGAGAGCTGTGATAATGTCAAGGTGGTTGTTCGCTGCCGGCCTCTTAATGACCGTGAGAAAGCCACAGGCTACAAGATGGCAGTCAACGTGGATGAGATGAGAGGAACTATAACTGTCCACAAAACAGACTCATCCAATGAGCCTCCCAAGACCTTCACCTTTGACACAGTGTTTGGGCCAGAGAGTAAACAGCTGGATGTCTATAATTTAACTGCAAGGCCTATCATTGACTCGGTGCTGGAAGGATACAATGGTAAGTCTTCATCCGTTTCAGTCAAGCCCATGTCCTGTTGTTTTTGCATAGTTGAGAAGTCCTGCTGATCTTCTTTGAGGGATTGTCACTTTCTGAGACCTATAGCCCTGTGTTGCTTCTGTTGCGGCTTCAAAGTAGCCTGAAGGTACTTTTTATTCTGGGTGCTCAGTGGTCGCAGTTACTGTAACCGTTGATGAACACAACGCAGCTGAGGTCACTCAGTGTTGTGGTTTTTGTTTTCTCTATCTTCTATTTGCCAAAGATCTGCCCTTTGTCTCATTATCAGGCAGCTCATCAGCTCTTCGCTGTGCCATTTCAGTAACCAGGCAGCTGCCCACGGCCCTGCAGTAACTAGGTAATGCCCAGCAGCCTTGTGCACAGAACTACTGCATCTTCTCCTCTAAACTTGACTGTTTTCAACTAAGATGATTAGTTCAGCACATCTGCCCTGCCTCATGGTGCTTGCTCCTGCTGGGAGGAGCGTGGCCATGGTTTGTGTGTGTCTTTGTTATGCATGTAAATGTGTTAGCTAAAAGGAGAGTGGGTGCTGGTGGGGAAGCACTTCACTGCTTTCCATAACAGCAGGCTGCAGCTGGCAACAGATGACAAATTTCTACAGGTTTAGGAAGAGCCTCATAAGCTCTTGTGCTAACACACTCTGGGCTCAGCTGGTTGCAGTTCATGGTTTGCAAATTAGTGGTTGAAAGCTGGACTAGGGAAGGTTTGGACTGGACATAAGGAAGCATTTCTTTGCCAAGAGGGTGATCAAACCCTGCCACGGACTTCCCGGAGAGGTGGTTGATGCTCCAAATCAGTGAGTGTTTAAGAGGCATTTGGACAATGTCCTCAACAGCATGCTTTAAGTCTTGGTCACCCCTGAATTGCTCAGGCACTTGGACAGCTGGCTGAAGATGAGCCAGCATGTGCCCAGGTGGCCAGGAAAGCCAACAGCATCCTGGGTTGAATCAGCAGTACTGTGGCCAGCAGGAGTAGAGGGCTGTTTGGGCCCCCTGCACAGGGCACTGGTGAGACTTCACCTCAAGTGCTGGATTCAGTTTTGGGCCCCTCACACTAAGAGGACATTGAGGTGCTAGAGTCAGTCCAGAAAAGGGCAACAAAGCTGGTGAAGGGCCTGGAGAACAGGGCTGGTGAGGAGCAGCTGAGGGAACTGGGGGTGTTTAGTCTGGAGAAGAGGAGGCTGAGGGCAGACCTCATTGCTCTCTACAACTCCCTGAAAGGAGCTTGGGGTGAGGTGGGGGCTGGGTCTCTTCTTCCAAGTACCAAGTGACAGGACAAGATGAGACAGGCTCAGTTTGCTCTAGGGAAGGTTTAGGTTGGCCATGAGGAACCATTTCTTACCCAAAAGGGTTGCTAAGCCCAGGAACAGGCTGCCCAGGGCGGTGGGGGAGTCTCTGTCCCTGGAAGGGGTTTCTGAACTGTAAGGATGTGATGTTGAGGGACGTGGTTTAGTGTTAACCTGGCAGTGCTGGGTTGATGGTTGGACCCTGATGATTTTAAAGGTCTCTTCCAACCCAAACAATTCTGTGATTGCACTAGGTCCCTTCCGACTTGAAATACTCTGACCAGCTTTTCTGAACTGTAATGTCAGTGTCTTGTCACTCACAACCTGAGCTTCCAGCAGTCCTTGGTTAGAGCTTAAAACCAGGATATGCCTGAAGTTCCAGAGTCTGGGATCTCAGAGTGCTTTCTGGATGTCTTCCTGTGTAGGCCAAATTGTAGCTGTGACTGCAGGTTCAGAGCTGGGCTTTTGCTGTGGCCTATATAGAAGCTTCACGCTGTTTCTGCCATGGCTTAGAGCACCAACAGCACTTGGTTTGGCAGTTGGTATCTAATGATCTTCCTCTAATGGACCATGTTATTAATTGGGCTTGCCTTAACTACTTGTGTCTGAGACCTAAGTGTACTAGCACTCACACTTTAATCACTCTGTGCAGTTAAAACAAGCTGATAATTTCTTGGGTATCTTGCAGGCTGCAGAAAGCAGAGGCTCAGCCTCTTGCCCAGCATTTCTCTTGCTGTATCTCCTGGAGCGGGTGGAAAACTTCAGGTCCATAACAGAGCTGTTTAGAGCTATCATGCTAAGAAGATATGAAGTAAAACTGCAGCTAGCAGCTTTTTGGTGTTTGTTCATGTATCTTCTTACCCTTCAGGTACTATTTTTGCATATGGGCAGACTGGAACTGGCAAAACATTCACCATGGAAGGAGTCCGAGCAGTTCCTGAGCTTCGAGGCATCATCCCCAACTCCTTTGCCCATATATTTGGTCACATTGCCAAGGCAGAGGGGGATACAAGGTAAAAAACAGCTTCTGTTCACTGCTTCTGTCTCTTGGGTGTCCATGATCCTGCTCTGGCAGGGGGGTTGGACTCAGTGATCTCCAGAAGTCCCTTCCAACTCTTAATGTTCTGGGATGCAGCAGGAGCCTGACCTTGACAATGGCAACTGCCATAATCCCTCTGCCTTTTAGCTGAAAGACTCCTGCTTGAGGCAGCTCTGGTGGGCCCTGCATTTCCTCTGCTCTCTTTGTTGGACTAACAAATTCCTTGCTGAGAGAGAGCTCCTCAACCGTTTGCCTTCAGGTTTTTGGTTCGTGTGTCTTACCTGGAGATCTACAATGAAGAAGTGCGGGACCTGCTGGGGAAGGATCAGACTCAGAGGTTAGAGGTGAGCCTACTGTCCTCATCTGCTGCTTGTCCTGAATCAATGACCACTGTTTTAGAGACCAGAGAAGCACTTGCTGGGAAGTAGAGGTTAGGCTCCTCAGCACTGGTGCTGCTTCTTTGAGGCAGAGTAGCTGGGTGTCACCACTGACTTGTGAATGTCCTCCCCTTGAGCTGCACAGTGAGAAACTGGTTGCTGCATCTGGGCCAGTTTTGCACCTGCACTTCTACCCCAGAGGCCCCTCAGCAGTGTTTCTAGGAACTGTAGGCTGAGCTTTGAAGCTGCTATTTGCCACCAGTGGAATATTGTCCTACATGTGCCTCTATTAGCTGCTCTGATTCTGGGTCTGGGAGCCTTTTATATGCAAAGTGGAACCTGTCCTCTTAAAATACCTCTGGGAATTGCTGTTGGGATCTCCTGGGGATGCTCAGTCTCAACTGTTTCTCTCTTAGGTCAAAGAGAGACCTGATGTGGGAGTTTATATCAAAGACCTTTCAGCTTATGTCGTAAACAATGCAGATGATATGGACAGAATCATGACTCTGGGCCACAAGAACCGTACGTAGCCTTGCTGTGGGCAGCTTTCTAGCTCAGGCTGGTTGTGGGATCCCAGAGTGAGAGATCCCAGGCCTAACCTGGGAATATTGTACATCTGAGCAGAGCAAAAAGGATACCTCCTCCTTGAGCCCCTTGTGAGGGACAGGTGAAGAAGGGGAACAAGTTGCCACAATTACTTGTGTGTCTCAGACATTTTTGCTCTTTAGTTCTGATCAGGATGAAAAACTGCTAGGCAGATGTTGTGGGTGGGAGGTGCTTTATGTCTTCTGAAAGGCTCCTTAATCTCATATCCTTTTACAACCTCAAGTTTTGGCTGCTCTTGCTTTTGGCATGGATTGTTGTGCTCTTATTTCTCAAAGTACAGCTGTTTTCAGGGATCAGCTGTGCCATGCTGGAACAGGTGACCCAGAGAGGTCATGGGTGGACCCTCTGTAAAGATATTCATGGTCAGGTTGGATGAGGCCTTGAACAACCTGAGCTGGTGGAAGGTGGAAGAGACCCCTTCCAGTTGGAAGGGACCCTGAAGATCATCCTGCCCATGGCAGGAGGGTTGGAACTAGAATGATTTTCAGGGTCTCTTCCACCCTAAACCATTCTGGGATTTTATGAATCTATGCTGTGGGCTCCTGATCTTTGTAACCTTAAAGAAAAAGCTGAGAACTACTTCTGCTGTTAGGATGGGAGTCTGTGGTTAAAGCTACAGCAGGCTGTAACACCTCTGCAAGTCCAAGCTGGAGATGTGCTTCATTTCCAGTGCCCAAGAATACAACTTGCTGCTGGCTCTCACCATCCATCTCCTGAAAACCAGGGTTGGGTAAAGAGGGAATCGAACCTTCTTTGAGAGTAGGAAGTGCTGGAGGCCTGTGGCTACTTCTGAAGACATCCTTGCTTGTTTTCTCTCTGGAAAGGGTCCGTTGGTGCCACCAACATGAACGAACACAGCTCTCGCTCGCACGCCATCTTCACCATCACCATCGAGTGCAGCGAGAAGGGGGTGGATGGGAACATGCATGTGCGCATGGGCAAGCTGCACCTCGTGGACCTGGCTGTAAGTAGGGCCAGCTGGATCTGCTGGCACCTCTGGTGGGCATCACAGATCACCTCTGGGCTGTTGGAGGCACCCTAGATGGCATTTAAATACACATCCGCAAGTGGTTCTGTGCTTCTGTTTGACCTTGAACTTCTCTGCAGTATTCAGTGGGGGCCTTAAAGCAAAGGTGTGCCAGGAAGAGACTTTATAGCTACAACTACACCTTGAGTATGGTGTTCAGTTTTGGGCACCTCGTTACAAGAGGAATGAGGAGCACTGGTGTGAGTACAGAGGAGGGCAAGGAAGCTGGGGAAGGGCCTGGAGAATAAATTTGATGAGGAGCAACTGAAGGAGCTGAGGATGTGTGAGGAAGAGGAGGCTGAGGGGAGACCTCATTGCTGTCTACAGCTGCCTGAAAGGAGGTTGTGGAGAGGTTGGTGCTGGTCTCATCTTGCAGGTAAATAGTGATAGAACAAGAGGAAATGACCTAAAGCTGCCACTGGGTAACTTTAGACTGGATATTAGGGAAAAAATTTTCCTCAGCAAGAGTGGTCAGGAATGAGCTGCCCAGGGAAGTGGTGGAGTTGCCAAACCTGGATGTGTTTAAAAGCCATTTGGATGTGGTGCTTCAGGATATGGTTTAGGGTGCACCTTGTAGAGTAGGGCTATGGGTTGGACTTGGTGATCCTGAGGGGCTTTTCCAACCTGAATGTTTCTGTGATTTGTGATTTACAGCTTCTCCCACTAAAAACCCTCTCTTGCTCCTATAAGTTAATCATTAAGTGGATTAGCTACCCTGACAAGAGCTCTCTGGGCTGAGTTTTCTTGCCTTTGAGAGGGTTGTGACCACACAGTCATCACTTGCAAGTTGCAGCATGGTAGGGTTGGAAGGGACCTCTGGAGATCATCCAGTCCACCCCCCCTGCTAAAGCAGGGCACCCACAGCAGCTTGCACAACATCACAGTGGCCGGGAAGGTTTGCAGTGTCTCCAGAGGAAACCTTACAACTCTCTCACTGTTCTCTTGCTCTGCCACTCACTTTCAACCAGTATGATTGTGCTGGTAAAATGTGTCCTTAGCCCAGATTTACACTGGAGAAGAATCAGGCAAGGAGGCACCAAAGGCACTCAATGCCCGCATGTTAATTTTATTTACATGATTTGTGTTTGGGTTGCTCTGAAAAACACTCTGAAGTCCTGGCAGTGTTGGTTGTCTGCCTGATGGGAAGAGTGATTGCTGCTGGGAAGGGCTGGAGATGATGCTTGGCAGCTGCAGCTGAGGTGCCTCAGAACTGCTGACTTCTTGGAATGTTTTTGTTCATCTCCATTTTCCCAGCTGCATTAATATCATAGACTGCCTTAGTTTGGAAGGGACCTTTCAAGGTCATCCAGTCCAGCCTTGCTGCACCAACAGGGACATCTGCAACTAGAGCAGGTCAGAGTCCCAAACAACCTCACCTGGAATGGTACCGGGGTGGGAGATCTACCACCTCTCTGAGCAGCCTGGGACAGGTTCTCACCACCCTCATAGTAAAGCATTTCTTCCTAATATCCAGTCCAAATCCCTGTTTTAGTTCAAACCATCACCCCTTGTCCTGTCATGTCAGGCTCTGCTAGAAAGTGTCCTCACCTTTCTGACTGGTCCCTTGAAATACTGAAAAGCCAGCAGAAAGGCTGAACAACCCTAACTCAGCCTGACCTCACAGCTGAGGGCTTCCAGCCCTCCCATTACTGCTGCTTGAGCAATACATAGTTTTATGCAGCTGAAAGCTTCAGTTCCAACCTGTTAGACTTCCCTCTTTAGAAATCTGAGGTATTTAGCCAGGTTCTCCTACAAAGAGATGAGGTCATGGCTGCTAGCAAGACTTCATGTGTAGTCGATCCTGTTTAGAGAGGGAAGATGTATTGGGAGATCTCATTGCTCACTGAGCTACCTAAAAGAAGGTTGGAATGAGGTGGGAGTTGGTTTCTTCTCCCTCATATCAGGTGATAGAAGGAGAGGAAGTGGCCTGAAATTGTACCAGGGGAGATTTAGGTTGGAGATTGCCAGTGAAGAAAGTTTACCCAGAGTGGTCAGGCATTGGCACAGGCTGCCCAGGTTGGTGGTGGAATCTCCATCCCTGGAGGTGTTCAAGAAATGCGTGACCATGACACTTTGGGACGTGGTTCAGTGGCCATAATGGTTTTAGTGTGAAGATTGGACTCAATGATCTCAGAGGTCTTTTCCACCCAAACCAATTCCGATTCTAGGACTCTGGTCAGCTTCCTTGAGTGCAGTTGCATCAGAGGCCCTTCAGCGTTTGTATTCGTAACCGTTTGATGAAAGAGAAGGTTTGGGAGGTTTTGGAACACTGCAGTGGAATTTTGTAAGTGGTTAGGATTTGGTAAGTGTACTGAAGCTCACAACTTAAATGAGTTGCCTTCAGCCAGTGTTTGTTGGCATCGTGGTGGAGCCCCCATCCCCGGAGGTGTTCAAGAAATGTGTGGCTGTGGCAACTGGGGACATGGTTTAATGGCCATGGTGAGGTTGGGTTGATGGTTGGACTTGTTCTTAGAGGTCTTTTCCAGCCAAAGTGATTATGATCTCTAACTCTTGCTTCTGCTTCTTTGTCCCTTCCCAGGGTTCTGAAAGGCAGGCAAAAACTGGAGCCACGGGGCAGCGGCTGAAGGAAGCCACCAAGATCAACCTCTCTCTCTCCACGCTGGGCAATGTCATCTCGGCACTGGTGGATGGCAAAAGCACCCATGTGCCCTACCGCAACTCCAAACTGACCCGGCTGCTCCAGGATTCCCTGGGGGGCAACTCCAAGACCATGATGGTAAGCTGAGAGAGGCCCTTCCCGCTGCTAGGGCTGTGCTTTGAATGCACAGCATAGTGGCTCTGCTACCAGGGCAGCCTGTCGCTCACCTCTTCAGTTCAGAGCTGTTTGCGGCTCAGAGAATCTTCCCTGGGCGTCTGCTGTCTCATTGCCCTTGTACAGGTAAGGTTCTAAACCCAGTGCAGGTAGGAAGCACAGGAAGGACATGGAACTGTTGGAGCAGGTCCAGAGGAGGCCACGAAGATGCTGAGAGGGCTGCAGCAGCTCTGCTGTGAGGACAGGCTACAAGAGTTGGGGCTCTGCAGCCTGGAGAAGAGAAGGCTTCCAGGAGACCTTAGAGTAGCCTTCCAGTATCTGAAGGGGGCTACAGGAAGGCTGTGGAGGGACTATTGACAAGGTCTTGTAATGACAGGACAAAGGGCAATGGGTTTAAACTGGCAGAGGGGAGACTGAAACTGGATGTTAGGAGGAAGTTGTTTGCAGTGAGGGTGGTGAGACACTGGCACAGATTGCTCAGGGAGGTTGTGGAGTGCAGAAGCACAGAATGTGATCACATTCTGTGCTTCAATGCTCCACAACCTCCCTGGAGGTGTTCAAGGCCAGGTTGGACAAGGCCTCGAGTGACCTGTGCTACTGGGAAGTGTCCCTGCCTATGGCAGGGGGTTGGATCTAGATGATCTTTGAGGTCCCTTCCAACCTTACCACTTTATGATCTCTTAAGATCAAATAGAAGCTGTTCTGGAGTTCGGTGTTGAAGCAGCAGGGAAACTTGGGGTGAGCAGCAGTGAGACAGGGCTGGGGATGGCTGCCAAAATTGGTTGTTCTGTTCTCTGACACTGTCCTCCAGTAACTGTCTTCTGTGTGTCACAGTGTGCAAACATTGGGCCAGCAGACTACAACTATGATGAGACCATCAGCACCCTCAGGTATGCCAACAGAGCCAAGAACATCAAGAACAAGGCCAGGATTAATGAAGATCCCAAGGATGCTTTGCTCCGCCAGTTCCAAAAGGAAATCGAAGAGCTGAAGAAAAAATTGGAAGAAGGTGAGGGTCCCCTGTGGGTACTTCTACCTGTGCCAGCCCTCATTCTGTGGAAGATCTTCCTTGGAAGATGTGCCACGCTAGTCTGGTAGCTGGTGCAGGCCACTGCCCTGCTTTTATTTGGTCCTGCTGGGTTCCAGCAGAGCTGTCCCCAGGGCAGTGGTGACATGTGGGACTTGGCTTTGCCTGCTCTTAGCACTAGGTGGCACTTGGCACCCGGGTGAGTGGTGGCTTCTGGGCTGTATTAGGTGTACCCAGGCTCTCCTGTGAGCAGGAGGGCTCTGGGCATGGCTGGACATGATGTAGGGAATTCATGTGGTGTAGCAGAAGGGTTGAGGAGAGGGAGGGGTGCTGTGTTTTCAGGAGAGCAGTGAACTGAATTAGTGGAGGTGGAGCTGGGACTGGCTTTCAACCCCTGCGCAGAGGGAAAAACACCCTGAAGCTCTGTAGCATCATGGCCTTTGGACACTTAGTCCATCAGCACTGAAAGACCCTGCCAGAAGAAAGGTTGCTGAACAGTGCCCTTGGCATGACAACTCTCTCCAGAGATACTTACAGCAGGGAACAGTTGGGGCAGCAGCTCAACATGTCTGCTTGTTTGGAGTCTGTCCTGGTCAGCAGGAGCAGGAAATGTTCAGGAACTCTTTCCTGAAGGTGCTGGCTGTAGTTGTTTCATCCGTTGTGTGATGAGGCTGGCTTCTTGCATTTTAGGCTCCAAGCTACAAACCAGCTTTGTTTGCTAACAGTGCTGGGAGGTCAGGATGTTAAATATTGGCTTCTCTTTGTTTTAGCTTCCAAGCTCAGCCTGAAACACCTGAGCTTTGTATTTGCAGTGGCAGCAATGATAAACATCTGTGAAACTGGGCAGTCTTCTGTTGACGGGCACAGAGTGTCATGTGTACAGATGTCCAGCTGAGGAGCAAATCTGTCTGAGCTTCATCTCTGACCTTTTCCTTTTCTTTCTGAGGTGATCCTGCTGGGAAATATTTGTAGCTTAATGCTTCAGCAGTGCCAGGATGATTTATTTCCCAAGAGAAGCACCCACTTGAGGTATACCACAGACAGACTGACTGTACAACATCAAATCACAGAATGGTAGGGGTTGGAAGGGACTTTTGGAGATGAAGTCCCAACCCCCCCCTGCCAAGGCAGGCTCACCTAGACAAGGTCATACAGGAAAGGAACATGTCCAGGCAGATTTGGAATGTCTCCAGAGGTGGAGACTCCACCACCTCTCTGGGCAGCCTGCTGTAGTGCTCTGTCACGCATTAATTAAAGAAGCTCCTCCTTGTGTTTAAGTGGAACGTTTTATGTTCCAGTTTGTGCCTGCCACCCCTTGTCACTGGAAAAAAACCTGGTCCCATCCTTCTGACACTTAACCTTCAAGTATTGATCAGCACTGATGAGATGTCCCTCAGTCTGCCCTTCTGCACACTAAAGAGTCCCAGTTCTGCAGCCCTCCCTCACAAGAGCTTGGCTGGGTTCCTCAGGGTGATGGCAAAGCTCTCTGCTCGACACTTCATCACCTCTGCAGCTGCTCCTAAGCTGATGTAGGACAGTGGGCTGGGCAGATGCTGCTGTTACAGGGGCAAGCTGTGATGAGCTGTGAGGTGAACAAAAAGCACGTCTCAAAGCACTCTCTTCTCTTCTAGGGGAAGAGATCTCTGGTTCTGACAGCAGTGATTCTGAAGAGGAGGATGAAGATGACGAAGGGGAGATTGGAGAGGATGGGGAGAAGAGGAAGAAGCGTCGGGGTAAGGCAGTAGAGATTCCTGGCAGTGCCACCAGTCTCGTGGCAGGAGCTGTAGGCAGAGCCAGGCAGGCAGAAGTGGAGTTGTAGAGCTGCCCTCCAGCCGCTGCAATTATCATGCCTCTCCTAGAAATGGTGCCCAGCTGCCAACCTCTGTAGTTCCTGCTTCCACTTGGGGTAGTCTTCCTTGCTTGTGGAAATGTCTTCTCTGGTGGCTTCCTGGTGGCCGCAGGGTGGCTGTGAATGGCTTGTGCCTGGTGTGGTGGAACTTCCCCAGCTCTCAGAGGCGGGAGGAGGAAGGCACCAAAGATCAGTACGAGGCAGATGTGGTTTTTCTAACCATGGGAATGGTTGGAGGGGGAATTCTGGCTGTGGTTTAGGCAAAGGATTCATCTGTCTTACGGGTGCTTAGTTACTCACTCTACCAATGTCCTATTTTATGTTGACGGAGACAAAACCTGACCTTTGAGTGTCTCTGCCAGCTGAAAAGCCAAATGGGAGCTGCACATCCTTTGTTTGGGGGCACTCTGGAAATCCCATGGTGACATTTGCTTTGTGCTGCATCATTGTTAAGCTCCTGTGTAACATCTTGAGCCCACGGGATGTTGCAGAACTGGGTGCCGTGGGATGCTGCAGCTCCCAGGGAGCCTTTAGAGCCTCTCTGATGGGGAGGAGAAGTCAAACTCAGTGCTACTCCTCAACTTCCAGCTTCTTCAGTGAACTAATTTTGAGACTGACACTGCCGTCCTGCCCTGAAGCACTCCTCTGTTAAACCAGATTCTGGTAAAGCATTCCTGGTTTAGGTGCAGTCCCTTCGCATTGGTATCTGTCCAAGCAGAGTCATAAATTACCTCTCATGCCCTTGCTGATAGTAACAACTTCATTTTTCACCTTCTGGTAATTTCTAGAAGCAACCTGATTGACCACAGTCCCCATCAAGCTCCAAGCTCTGCCCATGTCTCCTCCCAAGAGGAGACCACCTTCAAAACGTGGGGCAAGTAACTGACTTACTCAACTTCCAAACAACTTACTCTAAGTTCCCTACTTAGGGGTGCTGCTAGCTGGAGTACACACAGCAGCTGTCTCTGTGTGAGCTGATTCTGCCTTCCAGAGGGAACAGCACCCCTGGCCACCTACATAAGACTGGAAAGGACTCCTGGTCACTGAATCCTCTGCTGCTGCAGACAGCCACAGCCTTCTCCACTACGAGCTGGTTTCCCCTGCTGTCGCTTGAACTGGGAGCTGCCTTGGCATGTTGTCTTAAGCTCTAGGCTGGTGAAGATGGGTTTTTAACCAAACTCTCTTTCTGAGCATGCTATTTTGTGCTGGGAGATGGTGGCTTTGCAGGCTGAGGCTGGGAGGGGTCCTGCCCAATGCTTTCTGATGGGGACTTGTGCCCTTTTGAACCAGGTTGCTGGCCCTTCTGGGTTTCTTCCCTTTAGAACTAACTTCCCATCTGCATGTTTCTTCCTCTCTGGGTTGTTCTGTGGGACTCATTTCTGTTTTCCAGGCAGTAGCAGCAGCAGTAGTTCAGACTCCACATGCTCTGTCATAGAGAAACCTCTGGATAAGTCCTTCACTAGTGAGTGGGAGCTCTTCAGTCCTTTAAGCTTTGACCTTTCCATAATCTGCACACTCCATTTTGCAATGCTGCACTCTTCCCTGCTGTGTCTGTTGGAAAGATAAACCTGAGCTTTTAACTCTGCTAAAGCATGCCTTGCCTCTGCTGCTTCCATGCCTGAAACAGTTTGTTCAGAGTTCATTGTGAGCCAGGCAGGTGAGAGGATGATAGGAAGCAAGGTAGCAGGCTGCTTGAACAAGATTCAAGGGCAGTTGGGAAATAATAGGCTAAAAATGACAGCTTGCAGCTTCTGTGTTAAGTGCTCCCTCTAAAATACCAAGTTATGTAGTGTTAGGTTAGTGTTGGGCTTGATTTTAAAGATCTCTTCCAACGAAAATCATTGTAGAATAGTTTGGGTTGAAAGGGACCTCCAAGATCCAGTTCCAACCCCCAACCATGGCAGAGACACCTCTTACTAGATCAAGTTGTTGAAGGCCCCATCCAGCCTGGCCTTGAACACTGCCAGGCTTGGAGCCTCCACGACTTCTCTGGGCAACCTGATGGTAGGAGAAAGTCTGAGTTATGCTGTTTGTGGGAGCTGCTGCAGTAAGAGCTGATAAAGAGGACAGCTAGAGAGGTGGTACTGGGTTACACTGGGCTGTCTCAAACCTTTGGAGAAGGTGACTGGAGCAGCCAGTCAGCAAGCAAGACAAGGTTTGTGCTTGCAAGGTGAATGTGGTGACTTTTGGTTGATTTGATTTAATTTAGCAGCTACTTTTAAAAGGTCCTTGGTGGTTGGTGTCTCTAACTGCCCCATGACATGAAGTTCTTGGTCACTGTGGGATTTAGTTCAGAGTCACCATCCCTGCAGGTGTTGAAGAAACAGGTAGATGTGGCACTTGAGGACATGGTCTAGTGGTCATGGAGGTGCTGGGATAGACATGGAGGTTGGACTCGATGCTCTTAGACGTCTTTTCCAACCTTAGTGGTTGATTCTGTGATTCTAAGGTCTAGCAGGGAGGCAAAGCTCCTGGTCAGAGAAGGCTCTGTCCTCTTACAAACCCCAGAGTTAATTCGTGCTGCCTGAAGAGAGTAATCACATCCATGGCTTGGAGGAACTTCAGCTGCTGTAGAGATGTGTGGAGAGAGTCTGGAAAGTAGTGCTGTCTGGTTCCAGCTCTGTCACACTTGCACAACTCCTGTTAGTGGCAGGCAACTCAGAGAGAGTGAGTAGCGACAGGTCAAGGAGGGACCCAGCCTGATGGAGACCTTTGGTAGGGCATAGGGTGGCAGGCTTGGAAATGTGCTTGCTTGGAAGCAGAGTGTTTTACTGGGGTGAGGACAGTTAATAGCAACCTGCTGTTGTGGCAGCAGTGGAGGAGTCCATCTGCTGCCAGCCCGGAGGCAGCTCTGCTCTGGAAGCTGCACTGGGCTGCCTGGCCGAGTGTGGCTCGGGATATTAACTGTCCTCAAGCACAGCCCTTTTGCATGTGGTGCCTTTCATTAACCCTTTCCTGCCCTGCCTCTCTTGCTGCACTTGCTTGAATAACCAAACCTGTCCCTTTACCTCTATGGAAGCATCATTTACTGCAAATTAACCTACTAATTACCCTGTGTAACTGATGGAGAAACCCCGTGCTGAGACTCCCTGTGTGCAACTGTCATGTATCTTGCAAAAGAATTGGCTTGGAACCTTGGTTAAAACTTGAAAAGGAGTTGTGTGTGCTAACATTTGAGAGGTGATGCAAAGGAATTGACTGTCCTGGGGAGGGGGAAGCATCAATTTCTGACTGAAGCAGCAATCTCTACCCTCTTGAGTTGTTCCTCAGGGCATGATCCTTGCGGCAGGCTCCTGGTTGTTCCCTTTAAATTCTGCATTGCATTGAATGGGCAGAAGAATGCAAGAGTGAGCTGGAGATCACCCTGGATGTGCAAAGCACTCTGAAGTTCAGAACCTGTCTCTGCTTTAGCATAAAACCACAGTGCATTACTGTCTGCTCTGATGGATCCGAGTGATGGTTATCCTCCCATAGAATTTTCTCCTCCAGCACCATGCATAGCCAATGAGTGTTTGTTCTGATGCTGCTGATCTCTGGCCAAAGTGATCAAAGCAATAATATATTTTCTCTCCCTCCTCTTTTTATGTGTGTGCTGCCTCTCTGTGATTTGCTTTCCACTTCTTAACGCAAGACCAAGCAGGTTGGTGCCATTGATTTCCACCTCCTCCTAATGCAACTGCAGAGCTCCTGAGAAGGCTCTTAACAACTTGGTTTGGTTCACTTTTTTTTTCTTCTAAACTGAGCACTAGACTGGATGTGAGGAAGGAATTCTTTCCAATGAAAGTGGTGAGACACTGGCACAGGTTGCCCAGGGATGGAGGTGTTCAAGGGCAGGCTGGATGAGGCCTTGAGCAACCTGTTCTAGTGGGAGGTGTCCCTGCAGGGTGGGTTGGAACTGGATGATCTTTAAAGTCCCTTCCAAGCCGAACCAACCAAATATAGATATTTTAATCACCCTGTGTACAGGGCTGTGTGCTGACAGTGAGGAGCCTTTATGCCTTATCTCAATGTAGAGAAAGCTTCTCACTCAGACCAATCCGGACAGCAGTGCTTGTTGCTTGATTCCAAAGGTTAGCAGGTGGAAACTGAGGCAGTTTCCTGCAGTGCTGAGACCTTCCCTTGCCACAAAACTAATTATTTGTGTGCATGAGCAGATGTGTAGATGTAGTTACAACTACAGTGCAGTTTGTCTCTCAGAGCTGACAGAATCCCAGCATGGTAGGGCTTGGAAGGGAGCTCTGAAGATCATCCGGTCCAGCCCAGCTGTTAGAACAGGATCACCTAAAGTAAATCACACTGGTTATAGGTGTGTTTAGGCTGAGTGCCATGAGGGCTGGAGGGAAGAGGGTCTTCTGTTTAATTTCCTTGAGCACCTTCTGGCCTTGTACATTTTCAGTGTGAAAAAGAGTCCCTTGGCAGTAGCTGGATTCTGTTAGCTTTGGGGCATCTGGATTCTCCCGGGTGTTTTGTCTGAAGAAGACTCAAAACAATGTTGGATTCTCTTGTGGTGAATAAAGGGAGGTTTGAGACTTGGGGGAGACCTGTGGACTTGAGGATATTAGGCTTGAGCTTTCTCACCTCCAGTACTTCCCACAGATCTCTGTGTTAGGATCACAACAGTTGACTCAAGTCTCGTGGAGTGACTTCCAGGAGCAGCAGCCTCACACATTGTCCTAGTCAGGGGTGTTTGGGACCAGCCCTTGAGGTGATAGGTTGCATGAGTTACTCTGATCACTTTGTGACCCTCTGAGATGTACTTGGTCTGCTGTAGTTATGTTGTAAAGTCACAGCAAACCTCAGGACTTTCAGATCTGTGGGTGTAGACACTGTTAGGTAGAACAAATAGCATACAAAAGTGTCTGTAATGGTCTGGATTTCATTAGGGCTGTCCTGCACTTCTCCACTTTCTGTATTTTCACAGTAAAGTGTTCTTAAAATCATCTCTTTGCCCTCTTGGCAGTAATCAAGCCCATCAGGAGGACAGTGTCTGAGGGGTTGTGGTTGAGATGCTGAACTGAAACTGGAGTCTTGTAGCTGTAGGTCAAGGAAGTCTTCGCTACTTTGGCCTCACCCACGCAGTTAGAAGGTCTGAGTTTCCAGCTTGAAGTTCTCTGGAGGTTGCTTCTCCAGGTGTTCCTTCTCTGTAGGAACCAGTGAGAGCTGCTCAGGGTTAAAATGGGATTTGAAAGACTGATTGTGCCCAGCCTGGAGCTGAAAGCTAATTGAATTAATGTTTTTGAAATGCAAGCATTCAGTCTGAACTTGAAAGAACTGCTGTGATACAGAGGCTGTCTTAATTGTTCTGGGAGCTCATTTGTTTGCCCTGTCTCTTCTCAAGGCAAAAAGAAAGTTTCCCCCGATAAGATGGTAGAGATGCAAGCAAAGATTGAAGAGGAGAGAAAAGCTCTTGAAACTAAGCT
Source organism: Semnornis frantzii (assembly GCA_013399775.1). NCBI lineage: Eukaryota > Metazoa > Chordata > Aves > Piciformes > Ramphastidae > Semnornis > Semnornis frantzii. Next base: position 37,911 of record VWYK01066127.1, on the reverse strand, counting down.
TGATATGGAAGAGGAGGAAAGAAATAAAGCCAGAGCTGAACTGGAGAAGAGAGAAAAAGACCTGCTGAAAGCACAGTGAGTACCCTGCTGTGAGCAGCTTGTGTAGCTTTCTCCTTCCTTAACCTGTCCCTCAGATGTGGGTATCTGGAGATGCATGATGAGGTGCCTGTCAAACTCTGTGAATAGCTCTGGCTATTATCAAAGTGAAAGAAGAGTTCACTCTGCTCTCAGAGCTTTGAGCAGATGGAGAAGGCAAACTTAACTTTTTGCCACTCTGTTAACCTTATCTAGTTGTGCAAGGCAGCCTAGAACATGGACTCTCCAGCCCCTGGAGAGCTGTGGGGAGCAGCAGTGCTGTGTGGGCAGTGGCTGTGTAGCAAACCAGGTTTCCTGCAGCACACCATCACGCTGGGTGTAAGGAGTCTCCACTCCAGAGCAGAGAAGCTGCTGAGATCCCCTTGGCCCTTACAAACAGGACAGTCCTGCTGTCAGCATGCCTGCTCTGCCCTCTGTCCACTGCCTTTTCTCCAGCTGCCTCTGGCATTGCTGTGCTGGCAGGGAGGAGATGCCTTGGGCAGCCTAGTGATGTTGCCAGTGCCCTGCAGCCCCTCGTGGAGGGACTTGAGGCAGGGCAGACTTCTCTGCTGACCTGGTTTTCTTGTGAGAAAGTGAAGGGAGACTTGGGGAAACTCCCTGCTTTCGCTTGTGCTGTCTCACTCCCACTGAAAGCCCTGAGAGCAGGACAAGTTTTTCCAGCTCTGTGAGCACTGCCTGGGCTGTGAGGCTGAGCTGGTCCTGCTGCTGTGTGAGCACTGCAGGATGGGAAGCCTCACTCTTACCTCTCTCTAGACAAGAGCACCAGTCCCTGCTGGAGAAACTGTCTGCACTGGAGAAGAAAGTGATTGTTGGAGGAGTGGACTTGCTGGCAAAAGCAGAGGAGCAAGAGAAGCTCCTGGAAGAGTCAAATATGGAACTGGAAGAACGAAGGAAGAGAGCGGAGCAGCTTCGCAAGGAGCTTGAGGAGAAGGAGGTGAGACACTGTGCTGGAGCTGTCTGAAAGCAGCAGTGGCAGGGCACACCATGCTGTGTGCCTTGGTGTTGCTTTGGGGGATGAAATGTGGCAGAAGCTGCTGCAGAGTGGGGCCAAAGGAGGCCACAGAACTGCTGGCAGGGCTGGAAGCCTTCTGCTGTGAAACCAGGCTGAGAGAGTTGGGGGCTTCCAGCCTGGAGAGGAGAATGCTCCAGGGGGACCTTCTGGTGGCCTTTTAGTGCTTCAGGGGCTGATCAGAAAGCTGGGGACAGACTTTTGAGCAGAGTCTGTTGTGCCAGGACAAGGGGTGATGGTTTGGACTAAAAAAGGGGGATTTAGACTGAAGAGAAGAAAGAAATTTTTTTTTTTTTTTTTCCAGTGAGGGTGGTGAGAACCTGTCCCAGGTTGCCCAGAGAGGTGGGAGCTGCCCCATCCCTGGAACCGTTCCAGGTGAAGTTGTTTGGGGCTGTCAGCAACCTGCTCTAGTTACAGATGTCCCTGCTGTGACTGCAGGGGCTGGGGTTGGACCAGATGACCTTTAAATGACCCTTCCAAACCAGTCTGGGATTCTATGATTCTAACCACTTCTGAAGCCACGGGTTAGCAGTGCTCAGCTGCAGGACACTGCAGTGCCTATGGATCTGAGCCAGCTGGCCAAGTCAAGACTTCCAAGCCCTTGGAAATGCTCTGTTTTGTCCCAGTTGTCCCTCCTGTTGTCCACAGCATTGCAGACAGTTTCTGTGATGATGCTGATGTGTGAATGTCTCTGCTAACTGTTGCCCACAGCAAGAGCGCTTGGACATCGAGGAGAAGTACACCACCCTCCAGGAGGAGGCACAGGGGAAAACCAAAAAGCTGAAGAAAGTTTGGACCATGCTTATGGCTGCAAAATCAGAAGTTAGTGTCTGAAGCCCTCAACTGGTGCTCACAGGAGGGACTGGAGCTGGGAGGGGTGGGAGTTTGTGGCACACCAGAACCAGCTCCACATTTAGAAGCGTCTTTGTGCTGTGCATTTGGCTCATGTAGCTTAAAAATGTCTCTTGAGGTGTCAGAGCTGCACAGGGGGAAAAGCTTTTCCCCAAGCCAGCCCAAGGTGGGGGGTTGGTGTGAGACCCTGTGAGATTCAGCACTTACAAGGGCTTGTAGTGATAGGGAATGGATTGAAGTTTGAGGGGGGCAGATTGAGACTGGAAGGAAGAAATTCTGTGTGGCGGGGGTGGTGAGATGCTGGAAGAGTTTGCCTAGGGAGGTTGTGGATGTCCCCTCCCTGGAGATGTTCAAGGCTAGGCTGGATGAGGCCTTGAGCAACCTGGAATAGTGGGAGGTGTTCCTGCCCCTTGGTAGGAGGATTGGAACTAGATGACTTCAAAGTTCCTTTCCAACCCAAAGCACTCTCTGATTCTATAAAAGCCACTAAAGAAAATGTTTTCTGGCAGCCCCATCTGCTTTGCAGCAGCCCAAGTGCTTCCCTGCCCTTAGCCCCTTAGCTCTCTGTCCTTTCTGCTTGCTACCCTCATCTCTTCCTCAGTCACTGGATCACTGTGTCCTCTGGCTGGTATCTAGAGTTCCTGTGTCATAAGAAATGCATTTTTATCTTCAGCATCAGAGGTTTTCCTTGAAATCTTGCCAGAGATGGAACTCATCTGCATGCTTTGTTTACTCTTAGCTGGTGCAGAACTTGAGCTGGCAGAAGGCCAATCTGGATTTTAGGAAGCTGAGACCTTAAGGCTTCACTCAGCCATCTCTGAGCTGAACATCTCAGGGGGGTTTATCCTTGAGAGATAAATGTTGTAGTACCCAAAGCCAGAGCTTGCTTTGGCTTCCCAAAAGCCTCCTGTCGGCAGAGAACTGCTTTCTTTTAGGCTGTTACTGTGGCTTAAGCTGCTGCTGACTCTCCAATGCCTGCTTCGTCCTCAGATGGCAGATCTGCAGCAGGAGCACCAGAGGGAGATTGAAGGGCTGCTGGAGAACATTCGGCAGCTGAGCAGAGAGCTTCGTCTGCAGATGCTCATCATAGACAACTTCATTCCTCAGGACTATCAGGTAAAGGCATGGAGATGAAACTCTGCTCTGCTGCTTCTCCTGTCTGACAGACACAGTGAGTTGGCTCATCCCCTCCTTCCCCTCCTTCCCCTCCTTCCCCTCCTTCCCCTCCTTCCCCTCCTTCCCCTCCTTCCCCTCCTTCCCCTTGGAACCAGCTGATGGTGAAGCAGGTAAAGATGCTCTTGAGTGTCTCTTGTAACCTAGTGGACTTCAACTGTTCAAATCCTCCTTTTCCCGATGTGCTTCAGTGTCTGATACTAAAAGGTGAAGGAAGGAGCTTGAAACTGTTCACTTCTTGTTTGGGTTATGACCCCAAGAGGCAGGAAATTCATGGTGACTTTCAGTATGGTGCACACTAGAGAAAACAAAAGTTATTTTCCTTTATTCCTTCTTTCCCCCACCCATATTTCATGGTGTTTATTGCTATCCTGGTGGCTTGGGCATAATGGGAAACCAGAGCTAGAGTGGGAACCCTGGTGCATGCAGTCTGGGTTTTTCAGTCTTTTCAGACTGTAAGCAGGGGGGGTTGAACATAGAATCAGAATGGTTTGGCTTGGAAGGGACCTTCTACAGCTCATGTAGTCAACCTGGCAGTCAGAGACTCAGCTTTGCCTAGAGCAGGTTACAAATGATATGACACTCTTGATAAAAACATCTTGGAATGGTCAGGGCTGCTGTTAAGCAATGTGCCCAGCCCTTCTGAGGTGGAAAATGTAACTGGAGGGATGATAGTGCAAGGCTGCAGCACCTCCTATGCTCTTCTCTCTCTAGGAAAAGATTGAAAACTATGTTCACTGGAATGAAGACATCGGAGAGTGGCAGCTGGTAAGCTTGTGGCTGATGTGACCACAACCTCCTGGGGAGTCAGCCAGCCCACAAGGGCACAGAGTCACTTTGTACAGACTTGAGGGTGCCAGGAATGGCTGGCAAGCTGCCAGGGTGGAGAAAGACCTGGGAGTGTTGGCTGACAGCTGGCTGAATGTGAGCCGTTGTGTGCCTGGGTAGCCAAGAAGGCCACCAGCATCCTGGCCTGGATCAGCACTCATGACCCCTGTGCTTGTCACTGGCGAGGCTGCATCTGGAGTACTGCATTCAGTTTTGGGCTTCTCGCTCCCAGAGGAACACTGAGGGGCTGGCATGGGTCCAGAAAAGGGTCTGGAGAACAGGGCTGGTGGGGAGCAGCTGGGGGAACTGGGATTGTTCAGCCTAGAGAAAAGGAGGCTGGAGAAAGACCTCAGTCTCCTCTCTGAAAGGAGGTTGGAGCCAGGTGGGGCTTGGTCTGTTCTCCCAAGGACCAAGTGATAGTATGAGAGGAAATGGCCTCAAGTAGCACCAGAGGAGGTTTAGGTTGGACATGAGAAGAAACTTCTTCACTGAAAGGGGTCTCAACCACTGGAGCAGGCTCCCCAGGGAGGTGGTTGAATCCCTATGCCTGGAGATGTTTCAGAGCTGTGGTGCTGAGGGCCATGGTTTAGCCCCAGCCTCAGTTGGAGTCAAAGACCTGACAGATCTTTTCCAACCAAACTGATTCTTTGATTCTGGGACTTGCCCAGACCAAAGCAGACTTTGCTGACAAACCTTTCTGTCTTCCAGAAATGTGTGGCATATACAGGAAACAACATGAGGAAGCAAACACCTGTCCTGGACAAGAAAGAGAAAGATGTGAGTGGCTTTGTGAGCTTCTCTTCAACTGCAGAGGTGAAGCTCTGCTGCCTGTGCCTCCTGCTGCATGCTTGTAGAAAAAATGTCTACTTCCAGCTGTGCTTTGAAGAGATGAGTCTGTGTAGTGCCCCCAAAGCAACACTGATCAGTGCATGAAACGATTCTGATGATCTTTTGCGGGGTTGTTTTGTGTTTTTCCCAGCCCTTTGAGGTGGACCTTTCCCACGTTTACTTGGCTTACACTGAAGAAAGCTTGAGGCAGTCGCTGCTGAAGCTGGAGAGACCCAGGACTTCTAAAGGAAGATCCAGGCCCAAGACTGGGAGAAGGTGAAGAACTTTGGAGTATCTTTGTGTCATGGGGGATTTACCCAGGGGAAGGCTTAAGTTTGTTGTGTGCAAACTTACCCCAAGCCTTCAAACAACTGCCTGGTGAGAAGGCAAAACTCAAACACTTGGCACAGCATCGTTTGCTGGTGCTGATTAGGGGCAGAACCAAGCTGAAATCTTTCCAGGAGGACCTCTTTGATGAATTTTCTGATGCTTTGTTTTGCTTCATTCTCATCTTCTGGCTTCTTTATTTATTTGGCCATATTCTGTGGATCAGTTGAACATCTGACACTGCACAGGAATGTGCTGAGGGGTGTGTGTGGGAGATTTCAGCCTGGCTCTTTTGGTTTTTCCCCCCCCCCTTGGTGGATTTTGGTTTGGTTTTGCTGCATTTGTGGCAGAGTAACACCGTGTGTCGGTTTGGACTTGAAATGTGGCTGGTCCCTCTATTTCCTAGACAGCATAGTGATGTGTGTGTGGTGTTATTTGTTTGTTTGTTTTTTTCCCCCCCTCCCCTTCCCTTTCTTACTCTCCAAACAGAAAACGTTCGGCAAAGCCAGGAGCTGTCATTGACTCCCTGCTGCAGTAGGTGTGACCTGGTCAGGATTTGTCTGCTCAGTGAGTCTATAAAATTGAGCCAGAATATGGAATTCCAAGAGATGGCACAGTTTGAACCTCCCCTCCCCCCTCCATCAGCAGTATCCACACCATGCCTTGCTGGTATGGAGCTCTTTCTTTTACCAACCCAACCGACCAATGTATGTCTCCTTAGCTGCCTGTATGTTATATTAACAGAATATTAAACAGGTCTGGACCATGGGTGTGAAATTCCATGTGTTAAATGTGTGGGGAAACCTGTAGCAAACAAAGGTCCTAGATGGTAACTCCAAAGGGTTGATGAACTCCTGACATGTTTTTATTTTTAGGCTGGTGAATCAAGATTCCTGCCCTGCTTTGCGCACACACCTGGCAGCTTTCACAGGCTCCTCTCTCTCTTGCACCTGGTGGCTGCAAACCTGAGAGCCTCAAACCCTTTTTAGTTAAATAGTCTTCACCTGATTGCTTTTGTGGATCAGATGCACAGCTCTTCTCTCATCCATCTGCTGTCTTTCTGTACCCAAAGAAAAAAGGCACTTGGGGCGGGCAAACATGAGTGCCAAAAACCTGAGGCTCCTGGCAAAGGACCACGCTCTTAGTTGAGGCAAACCCTCAAGTTCTTTCAGTGATGCTTTTGCTTGTAGCTCTTTGTGAACAGCCAGGCTTTTGGTGCAGAGGCAAGAGAGAGCTTTGGTTTTTTCCCTCCTTTTTAAAACTGTGTTGCAATGTTGGCTGCTTTTTTTTTCTAATGCTTCTGAGCTGGAATTTCTGATGTGTGTGTGAATTGTTTTGTGTTCTGGACAGCACAGATTATTTAAGGGAGATGCTCTGATACCAGCAGTTGGCTGCAGCCTTGGCACTGTTGAGTTTTCTTAGCCCTGCCTTACAAAGGCATGGAACTGATGATGCATTTGACTCACCTGTATTAGAGCAGGGGTGGAATTGCCCAGTTTTTCCCCCAGTAGCATCCCCTGAAATAGCTGCTGCTGTTCATTGCTGTGTAGGCTGTATCATCTCTGGCTATGCTCTGCTGAGAGGAAAGCAATTCTGGTCTCTGAGAAGCATTTCTTTGTGGTGGCTGCTCTGATTTTTTTCATTTGGTTGATATTTATGCTGCTAATAGGCACACCTCACTTTAAGACATGTTTTTTGTGTCACAGAAGATGCATCTCCTTTGGATCCTTGTGTGTTTTGTAGCTGGTGCTGGAGCACATGTGCTGCAGGCATCTCAGCAGCTCCCTTGGCAGGGTGCTGGAACTTCACCTGGTCTTAGTATTACCCAGAGGTGTAAAAAACTGTGAGTACTGATAGGAGAAATGGAGTCCTTAAGCATAGAGTCACTGAATGGGTTGGGTTGGAAGGGACCTTTTAAAGCCCCTTGTAAAGACCTTCTGATCCCATATCAAACAAACAAGACAGCTCCTTGGGTGTCCTGAGTAGCCATATTTGATTGCTAGAGTGTTTCTGTGAGGTACTTAGAGTAATTAGAACTTGCTAAACAGGTATTTACTCTGAATTTCTGTCAATCCAAGCTGCAGGAGGCTTTGTTGTTGAGTTGCTGACCTTACTTTGAATGTGCTTGAATAGAGTTGGGTTATCCCTGTGCTCTTGCAGCCCAGAAGCCAACCATCTCCTAGGCTGATGCCCAGCAGCATGGATAGGGAGGGGATTCTGCCCCTCTGCTCTGCTCAGACTCCCTCCGGCAGTGCTGGGGCAGCTCTAGAGTCCTCAGCACAGATAGGGACCTGTTGGAGCCTGGCACAGTGATGCTGGCAGGGGTGGAAGGGCTATGCTATGAGTCCAGGCTGGCAGAGTTGGGGGTGGTTAGCCTGGAGAAGAGAAGGCTCTGGGGAGACCTTAGAGCAGCTGTTTGAAGGTGGCTACAGGAGAGCTGGAGAGGGACTTGTTCCAAAGGCATGGAGTCACAGGATGAGGAGTGATGGCTTCAAGCTGGAAGAAGCTGGATTTAGATGAGACATTAGGAGGAAATTCTCCCCCATGAGGATGCTGAGGCCCTGGCACAGGTTGCCCAGAGAAGTTGGGGAGGCTCCAAGGCTGGAGGTGTTGAAGGCCAGGCTGGATGGAGCTTTCAGCAAGCTGATCTAGTAGAAGGTGTCCCTGCCTGTGGCAGGGGTTTGGAAGCAGGTGATGTTTAAGGTCCCTTCCAGCCCAAACCATTCTATGATTCTATCTCATGTTTCATCCTTTTTGTCAAACAAGAGACTGGAAATGGCTTTGGTGCTGCTTTGTCCCAACCTTTAGGTCAGTTGTGAGTCTTAGCAGATGGGTCCACAGCTGCCGTCGGGCCAGGGGGAACTGTTGTGTCCCTCTGTGTTGTGCTGAGATGAGCTGGCTGAGGGAGCTCCTCTTGAACTGTGCTTTCAAAAAGCCAGCTGAACGTGGTTGGGTTTTCGTTTTGACCTGACAGACACCAGTGGCTCAGTGACAGCACTGAGCCATGACCCTACTCCTCAAGGGCCAGAGAAATTAACTCCAGAACCACATGCTTTAGGATTTAATAACCTCACAGTGCTGCTGCTGCAAACAGGAGTCCTCTGCATATCTAAATGAGCTTTGGGCAGAGAAACCAAACTATAGCTTATGTACCTCTAACTGGTCAGAGAGCCCTAGGCTGGTTGTAATCTCCTGTTACAGGGGCTGGGAGGGCAAATTCTCTGCTCTTCTAGAGGGCTTTAGTGAACCTCATGGCCATAATGATCTCTCACCCTGGTTTACCATTCACTGGGGCCTTTTGCTGAAGTTCTGACAACTTCCCTTTTCAAAGCAGGGAGTCTGGTGTGGGGCTGGACCCTCTGGGCAGTCTGTGAATGCCTAAGAGGTCCCTAATGGAGGAAGGGAGGTTGATTGTGTGGGGGTTAAGAGCTTTATCCAGCCCTTCCCATCCCATGCTCTATAGGATCTCTCCAATTCCCGTCCCCACAATATATGACCTTGTGTGCTCATCTTCCTGTCTCACCACCAGAAGGTTCCCCTCATTGCAGGACATCAACCTGAACATGGAGGTTCTGGTGCCTGCTGTTTGATGTTGTGTATGTGAATTGTTTTGTCTCTAACTTGTTCCTGAGCCTTTCTTTAAGAGGAGGGGGAAATGGTCCTCAGTGCCTTTCTCTGACTGCACTGCACATCTCCAGCTCTCACCTTCTCAACAGTTCTGCTTAGCCAAGCTCCTGCAGAGAGGAGAAACTGCTCATCTGTAACAATTTTCTTCTTATTTATTGGTCTTTCTAACTGTTCTGTTTTTGGTTATGCTTTGTGTTAAGGATTAAACCTCCTTCCTGACACTGTATATAGCAGTCCTGTGGCCCTGGAGCATGTTCATCCCATCAAATAAAATTCCTGATTCCTAGTCCCACCTCTCTGTGTGGTTTTCAACTGGCTTGGTGCACACAGCAGCTCTCTGACTTGGTTGTGAGTCAGAATGTTGGGCAGGAAGGGTCAGCTCAAGCTGTCTGTGTAGCTCTGATCTGCAGCAGCTGGTGGAGAAGTGAATGTAGGCTGTGGGGGAACCAACCAAGCTCCAGGGCAGTGGGCAGCAAGCTCCTGTAGAAGATGTAGAGGAGGCAGAACAAGAGGATGCTTTGTGAGACCCTGCAGATCAGTGGGATGAGGTTGGTTGAAGATCCTAAATTGGGCCTTAATGAGCTGACAAGGCACATAGTTGTCTAGGCTGGAACAGACATTTAAGATCTAACCACTGACCCAACATACCAAATCACCACCAAACTGCCCCTCAGCACCACAGCTGCACACCTTTGGAACCCCTCCAGGGGTGGGGACTCCACCACTGTCCTGGGCAGCCTGGACCAGGCCTTGACAACCCTCTTGGGGAAGAAATTCCTCCTCATGTCTGTGTCCTGGGACAACCTGGGGCCATTTCTTCTTGTCCTGTCACCACTTCCTTGGGAGGAGAGGTTGGAGCCAAGTGTGTGTTGGTCTCATTTCAGGCATTTGTAGGGAGCCAGAAGGTCCCCCCTTGGCCCCCAAGTTTGTGCCCTCCCCTGGCCCTGCTCCAACAGGTCCCTGTCTGTGCTGTGGACTCCAGAGCTGCCCCAGCGCTGCAGGGAGGGTCTGAGCAGAGCACAGCAGAGGGGCAGAATCCTCTCCTTGCCTCTGCTGCCCATGCTGCTGGGGGTCAGTCCAGGACAGGCTGGCTCTGGGCTGGCAGTGCATGTCCAGCTTTGCACCCCCAAGTCCTCCTCCTCAGGGCTGCCCACCAGCCTGTGTTGCCCAGGGGTTGGGCAACCCCTGTGTGTGCAGGGCCTTGCCCTCAGCCTTGTTGAACCTCGAGAGGCTCAGGTTTGTTGGCTCTGCTGCAGGAGCTGCACTGGTCCCAGTGTGTATCTTCCTCTGGAGAATGGCTCAGCCTGCCCAGGCAGTAGGTACCAGGGTTTTGTGGTCTAACCTTGCAGCTCCTCTCAGTCCTGTGACTCAGCTGATGCAGGAACCAAACCTTGCAGAGTCCTGGTACTTACCATAGGCCTCTCCCATGCTGTGCCAAAGCAAGCTGCAGAGTGGTAGACACATAAACACCTGCAGGACTTCAGTCTTGTGCTGCTGCAGAGGCTGTAACCACCACCCAGCTCTCCTGCAGGCTGGAGTCATCTCCTCCAGCTAAAGCAATTCTAGGATTCTGTGCTGTCCCACATCACCCTTAGCAGCCTAGGCCAGGCTGCAGACCCAGCTAGCTCCTCAAGGAAGCATCCCAAGGGTCCTTCAGAGGTGCTGTTCTGCTCCCTGTTGCTACTGGCACCTTCAACCTCTCAAACCTTCTCTTCCTCTCTCCACTCTCTTCTGGGTGAGAAACATCTCAGGCAGCTTCCACCACATTTAGTCCAAAAATACATTTATTAAAAAAAAATTATAAATAAGCTCTGAGAAAATCCAGCATCATTAGAGTTCAAAACCAAGAAACCAAACTCCTTTGTCACTTCCAGCCCTTGTTTTTCATTAAGCGTTGGTGAACTCCTTCTAAGTGCGACAGGAACTCCTTCAGGGAGGTAGTGCTGACTCTTGCCAGGGGACAGGGTGCCTGCAAGAGGTGAGAGGTGACCGCTGCTGTGCTTCCTGCTGGAGGCAGCTGGGGCTGCAGCCTCCTCTTGGCTGCTAATGGTTGGGAGGGGGAGAGGCTAGAGCCAGGGAATTGCTGCATGTGGAAAAGAGCTCTGAGGTCATTCAGTCCAACTCTTGACCTAACACCTCTGTGGCCACAGGTTTCCTGAGCACCCCCAGGGATGGGGACTCCACCTCCCTGGCCAACCTTTTCCAATTCCTGAGCACTGTTTCTGTAAGGATGAGGTGGAAGGAAGAATGGTGACCAAGGGAGAAGTTTGAAGGCTGCAAGGGGCCTAGAATCATAGACTCCTACCCTCACAGAATTGGCTTGGAAAAGATCTTTGAGGTCACCGAGTCCAAGCATTCTCTAACTCCAGCCAAGCCACAGCATTCTTTGGGTTGGAAGGGACCCTCAAAGGTCATCTTGTCCACCCCCCACCCCTGTAGACCCCTGCACCTAGAGCAGGGCCACATCAAGTCTGACCTTGAATGTCTCCAGGGATGGGACCTCAACCACCTCCCTGAGCAGCCTGTTGCAGTGTTTGACTGGGCAAGCCTGGTGCTGAACCAAGTCTGGGGCAAAGCCATGTCCCAGCCTGCTGAGGCTCCCTGCCTTACCTTGTGGCCCATGCTCTTCCTTTCCATGAATACAAGCAAGTTGAAGTAGATGCCCTCCAGGTAGCTGTGGCAGCTCTGGCTCTCCTGCAGGACAGCAGCAGCTTTGCATAAGATCTCCGCATCGTCACCTGTCTGGAAGAAGACACAGGTGGTCCTTTTGGGAACCCTTTTCTACAGTCATGGCTTCAGCAGCAGCACACATGGTACGCTTCTGGCCCAAAGGGCAGCTCCAAAATGCAGCTGGAGATGTTCCCTCCCTGGAGGGGTCCAAGGCCAGTGTGGCTGGGGCCTTGAGCAGCTTGGGCTGGGGGGTTAGAACTGGATGATCACCAAGGCCCCTTCAAAGCCAAACCCTCCTGTGAACCTACCTCAAGGCTTCCCAGTGCCTGTGTGTGGACCTGGTTCCCTTCCCATTTCTGGTGAGGAGGGAGCTGCCAGGGTAGCTGTAGCAGAACTTGGCACAGTGATGAGCACCTACAGCATCCCAGCATGGTGGGGTTGGAAGGGACACTTGGAGATCACCCACTCCAAGCCCCCTACTGTGGCAGGGGCACCCACAGCAGCTTGCCCAGGATCACAATGGCAGGTGGAGCTGGAGAGAAGGAAACTCCACAACTTCTCTGGACAGCCTGCTCCAGGCCTCCAGCACCATCACACCAAGGACTTTTCTCCTCCTGGCTTCCAGTTTGTGCCCATTGCCCCTTGTCCTGTCTGTGGGCACCACTGGCAAGAGCCTGGCCCTACATGCTTAGAACATCAAGCTTATGTTGGAGGTCTGAGTGTAGGACCTGTACTAGGGAGCTGCTCCTTGCATGGTCCCTTGGGAACGAAGCTGTGCTGGGTGGGAATAACAAAAGCCTTTGGAGAGAGGCTGCCTCCATCAGGTGCTCGGAGTAGGTAAAGCCAGTGGCAGAGATATGGGGGAAGGGGAGGAGCTAATAACTGCTGGTGGCAACAAGAAATCATTTCATCTGTCTTCTCTGGGGACAATCCTGATGTCACCTCGGTGCAGGATCTCAGTCAGGTCCCTGTGAGCTCCAGCTGCTTGCATCTCCTCAGCTTTCACTCAAGTGCCACCACCAAACCAGCCACCAGCCCATCCCTGCCAGCACAGCCATGTCTGCAGGCATTGGGTCATCAGCATCTTGGGGGGGACACTCTGTCACAGGGGCTGTCCCTGCAGCAGGAGAGGTGCAGGGCCCCCCAGCCAGGGGTGCTGGGCCCCAGCCCCTCATAGGAAGCTGCTGTGCCCCTCAGCTGCCAGGCAAACGAGGGGCATTGGTGAGGGCATGGGGCTTTGTGCCAGCAGAAACCTGGGGCTGGGGAAGCTGGCTCAGACAGCAGCTTCAGAGCTGAACTTGGCTTCATCAGCTTCTGTCAGATCTTCTGAGGAGCCTCCCACCAGGGGTACAGAGGCTGCAGAGGGGCAGTGTCCAACCCAGGTAAGAGATGCCCTACAATGGGCACCTGTGGGTGTGGGTGAGGTGGTGACATGGCTCCAAGGCCAAGGGAGAAGGTTCTCCTCTCTTCCCTTCTGAAAAGCCTGAAAGCCCTCCGTGCTGCTCCAGCACCCCCTGCCCATCCCTCTGGCCTCCCCCTCACCACTGGCACTGCTTTGGCTGGAGCTGGACATGCACGTGGGAAGGTGAGGACACCAGTACTGGGCATAAGAAGCAAGAGGACCAGCCTAGCAGCCCAGCACCACTGCCTGAGGCTCATGATGGGCACCTTGTTCCTGTGCCACCTATGGTGGGCACTGGAAGCAGTGAGGGCTAGTCAGGAAGCCCAGCATCCCTGCTTGGGGCTCCTTGCTCCTGTGCCACCCATGCTGGGCACTGGGAGCAGTGAGAACCAGTCATGCAGCTCAGCATCCCTGCTCGAAGCTCAGGATGGGCTCCTTGCTCCTGTGCCACCCATGCTGGGCACTGGGAGCAGTGAGAACCAGTCATGCAGCTCAGCATCCCTGCTCGAAGCTCAGGATGGGCTCCTTGCTCCTGTGCCACCCATGCTGGGCACTGGGAGCAGTGAGAACCAGTCATGCAGCTCAGCATCCCTGCTCGAAGCTCAGGATGGGCTCCTTGCTCCTGTGCCACCCATGCTGGGCACTGGGAGCAGTGAGAACCAGTCATGCAGCCCAGCATCCCTAGCTGGGGCTCACGGCGGGCTCCCTGCTGCCTCGCAGTGCCGCACCAGGACGGGCAGGACTCCATGGCTGCCTTGTGCTCTCCTCTAGCCCCTGGTAGCCTCTGCCCGTGCCCAGCACGCCCAAGAAGTAGTTAATTTTCTCTCTTACCTTATCACCTGCGAAAACATCTGTCACATTCATCTCCTCACAGGAGACCTTCAGCTAGACACAGAGGAGAGGAGCGGTCAGGCAGCGGCAGCCCCCAGCACGGATGCCAGCTGCCGGGTACCCGGGCAGAGGCACTCCTACCCCTCCGTCTGCCCGCCCTCAGCCCCCGGGAGCGAGGCGAGCAACTACTCAGCACCGTCCTGCGGCACCGTCCGGCAGGGGCTGCGGGCTGAGCCTACCTGCTGGTGGAGCAGCTGCCTGAGCAGGAAGATGTTCTCCTGCAGGAAGTTTTCGGTGGGGGGCAGCAGCGTGGCCGAGCGGCCCTGGCAGGCTGACAGCAGCAGGCTGGTGAGCAGCAGCAGCAGGATGCTCATGGCCTGCCTGGGTGAAGCCTTCCCCGGGCTGGCAGCGTCTGGATTTGGGGGCGATCTCTACCTGCCTGTGCCGCTCTGGCAGGGACATCTCAATTTATGGCTGCGAAATTGCTGAACCTGTTGGAAAATAAAGCAAAAACCCAGGGGCTTTGTTTTTCCCTTAGCTGCACTTTCCAGAGTGGCTCCTATGGACACCGGCTCTATCTGCAGAAGATGTTCTTCTGATCTTGCAAGGCAGGAAGTTTCCACCGTTAGCCGGAGGCTGGTAGGAGTCAGCTCACGGCAGCCCTGATGCTACCTGCCCGCTCTGCCCCTGCCCAAGGCTTTCTCTGCACCATCAGCTGGAAGGAAGGTGCCAAACCAGGAGGACCACAGCTCTGCCCGTGCTGGAGTCGTGGAGCTTTGCTTTCAGTCATTCTGCCAGCTCCTGGCAGCAGCTTCACTGTTTCATTCGAATTATCTCCACATCAGGCTAAGCTTCATCTGCATATCGGCTTCTGCCTGGCCTGATCTTAACCCGTGCCCAGGGAGGAACAGAAAGTGTGGTGGAGCCTTGCATGGGGACTGCTGGGACTAAAGCCTTCAGGGTTTGGAGGTTTAGAGAGACCTGGGGGTGGAGGGCTCCTGGCTGATCAGGACTCCCAAAACAGTTGTGGCTCAGCTCGCAGCAGCCTGCAGGGATGTGGGTGAGGGAGAAGGAATTGGTGGTCCCATGCGAGAAAGCTGGGGAGGGACTTGTGGTGATAGGATGGGAGCAACAAGTCTGAACTGGGAGAGGGGAGGTTAAGATTGGAGATCAGGAAAGTGAGGATAGGGAGGCACTGGCAGAGGTTGCCCAGGGAGGTTGTGAAGCACAGAATCACAGAATGTGAAGCACAGAATCACATTCTGTGCTCCATAACCTCCCTGGAGGTGTTCAAGGCCAGGCTGGATGAGACCTTGAGCCACCTGTGGGTTGATGGGAGGTGTCCCTGCCGCACAGCAGGATGGTTGGACCTGGATGATCATCAAGGTCCCTCCCAACCCAAGCCACTCCATGATTCCTTGGTGCTGGCAAAAGGAGGCTTCGCTCCTCTCCCTGCCCAGCCGGAGCCTGCCCCAGCCCATCCGTCCTGGCTTAGGGGGCAAAATCTGAGTGAGGCTGAGGGGCTGGCAGCAGCCCTGCTGCAGGAAGCGGTGCTGAGCAAGCTACCGAGCTGGGAAACTGTGGAGTTTTGTAATAACTAAGAGGGATTTTCCTCTCTCAAACAGCAACTCGCCAGCAGATGCTTGATAAGAGCTTGCTGGGGCTCCGCCGCGTCGGGAGCAACCCAACAAGGGCTCTTGGGTTTGTCTCGTTCCAAAAATGCCCTTGTTGAAGCTGGTGCCACTGACTCAGACAGAGCTTCACCCAGAGGGGTTGTGCCTGCTGCCTGCAGAGCGCTGATGGCAGGCAGATAAATGCCCCTGGCTGCTGGCAGCTGGGATGCCCCAGGCGCCTCCTGCGTTGGCACTGCGGGGAGAGGGGGGTGGTGGGAAGCTCCCTGCCTGGCAGTGAGTGTAGAATGACGGAGTGGTTGGGTTGGAAGGGATCTCTAAAGGTCATCTAGTCCAACATCTGCAGCTAGAGAGGGCTGCTCAGAGCTCCAAACAATACCACCTGGAGTGGTTCCAGAGGTGGGGCATCTCCCACATCTCTGGGTAACCTGGTCACAGAACCACAGAGTTAACCAGATTGGAAAAGACCTCTAGGATCATAGAATCATAGAATGGTAAGGTTGGAAGGGACCCCAAAGATCATCTAGTTCCAACCCCCTGCCATAGGCAGGGACACCTTCCACTAGAACAGGTCACTCAAGGCCTCATCCAGCCTGGCCTTGAACACCTCCAGGAAGATTGTGGAGCACAGAATCACTCAATGTGATCAAAGATCAAAGAACACATTGGGTGATTCTGTGCTCCACAACCTCCCTGGGCAACCTGTGCCAGTGTCTCACCATCCTCACTGCAAGCAACTTCCTCCTAACATCCACTTTCAATCTCTCCTCTGCCAGTTCAAACCTGTTGCCCCTTGTCCTGTCATTACAAGACCTTGTCAATAGTCCCTCCTCAGCCTTCCTGTAGCCCCCTTCAGATACTGGTAGGCTACTGCAAGGTCTCCTGGAAGCCTTCTCCAGGCTGCAAAGTCCAAACTCTCTCATCATCCAGTCCAACCTATCACCTTCTAATGAACTAACCCATGGCACTAAGTGCCTCATCCAGCCTCCTCTTCACCCTCAGTGAAAAAGGTTTCTTAGTAATATCTAACCTATAGCTGCAAGATTTCTTCCTTCCCTCCAGCCTTAATCGCCCTCTCATAGTTCAAACCATCACCCCTTGCCCTGGCACAACAGGCCCTGCTCAGGAGTCTGTCCCCCAGCTTTCTGCTTCAGCCCCTTGAAGCACTGCAAGGCCACCAGAAGGTCTCCCTGGAACCTTCTCCACCCCACCCAAGTCAAACTCTCTCAGCCTGGCCTGACAGCAGAGCCCTTCCAGCCCCCTCAGTATCTCCAAGGAGAAGGGGATGAAGGTAGGGCGGGGTCTCTGCTGCAGGCAGGGTGTTTTTCCCTGGTGATCATGGTGGAAATCTCTGAAACTGGAGTAAATGAACAGAAAATGCTAAATTAACAGGAAAACGTAAGCTTGCAACCTTTGAGCTGCTCAGGCTGAATCAGGGTGGACAGCTGCACCACTGTGTGATGGGAAAGTCACCAGTGAAGGAGAAGATTCTCACGTCTGCTCCTGAGGGCAGCTGAAGGTGAGGCTGGCTCCAGCAGTGGAGCTGAAGGGATGGCTCTGGCCCTGGCACAGCACCCATCTCAGCACGTTTGGGGTGCCAGGGTCATTTCTAGAGCCTCAGCAGCACCTCTGCCCCAGCCGCTGCTGAGGGCTGAGCCTGCTGCTGCTCTTCTCCTGCAGGGGGCTGGCTGCTTTGGAGACATCTCCTTGGCGTTTGTCCACCTCACCACAGGATCGCAGGATGTTAGGGGTTGGAAGGGACCCAAAGAGATCATCGACTCCAACCCCCCCATGCTGCCTGCTCTGAGGCATCTCCCCATCACACAAGGATGCTGGCCTGGGCTCCCAGCAGCTCTGTCCCTGCAGCCACCAAGTCCCAGGGCCACCAGCTCAGCTTTTTAACCCCTTTCCAGTGGCCCAAAGCAGAGCAATGCCAGGGCAGCCACTGAGGAAGAACCACAAGGGTCTGCTGCACAGCCCAGGGGAAGGTCCAGCTGGCACTGGCAGAGAGGTGTGCTGCTGTGTTCACCCCTCCCATTGCCCACCAGGTCTGGTGCTGGTGCTAATGATGATGAGGTCTCTGCAGAGCAAAGCCAAAGGTTGCAAGTGATGTTCACCACAGGAGTTTAATTTCCTGCATTGGTAATGATTCCCAACAGCTTCTTTCAACTATTTCCTCCCCCTTGTGCCTGCCAAGCAGGACTTGCCCTGTGAGCCAGCCCCATAAGTGCTGGCACTGGCAAAATGTGATTCTGCACCTCATCTCCAGTATCCCATCCCTCTCCTCTCAGCTGAGCACACCTGCCCCTGAGTCCAGCACCACTTGGCCACTTGTTGGCTCTTGTTTTGGCTCCACTGATCCCCCAGACCAGGGTCTGCGCCCCAAAAGACTCCCCCTTCCTCACAGCCCCATGCACGATGGCACTTAGGGACCTGGTTTAATGGCCATGGTGGTGCTGGGTTGATGGTTGGACAGCATGGTCTTGGAGACCTTTTCCAATGGAAATGGTTCTATGATTCCATGAGAAGATCTTCATCCCAAACAAGATCTTTCATCCCTCTCCTCCAACCCTTCCCCTCACTCCATGTTTTCCTCTGAGGAGGTCCACTGGTGCCTTTTGCTGCCTTGAAAACATCCTCTCAGTGGCAAACTGGGGAGGTCTGGTGAATCCTGCCCCCCCAGATAGCAGCCTCCCCTACCCCATTGCCCCTGTGCCAGCTGGCCAAGGGGGCAGCACCTCCTGCTGACCTTTCTAAAGTGCTGAAGGTCAGAAGAGGGGAATCAGCAGCACAAACCACGGGCACCAAGAGCTCCTTCCTCAGTCGTTTATTGCTCAAGCCCTGAAACACTTCTTGTCACACCAGTGCAAAGACACCAACCAACCACCAAAATCAACCCGAGACGTCCAGAGAGGTGAATAATTGGAATATATTAACTCTGTCAGAATACAAATATCTTAAATAGGAAGGAGATAACAATAAATTAGACATCAGCACAGGCTCAGCTGGCATGGTGGAGAGGGGAGTCAGGCAGTAAAGAGGTCCCTAAGGCTGAGGTAGCAGCACTTTAACCAGGGCTGTGATCCACAGAACTGCTCTTCTTCAACTGAAACCACCCAAATCCCGGCTCTTTACTCTTTGGTTTAGGTCCCAAATGAAGAAAAGCTTTTGGACAACCCAGGGTTTGTCGTTGGTTTGGTTGGTTTTGGGTTTGGCTTGTTTTCCTGGTCTTGAATCTTTAGGTTACATGTTATAAAAATAAGTTACTTAAATAAAATAGAATAATAAATAAACTCTGGAACTCGTGGTGCCAAGGAGCAGCCAGGAGATCCAAAGTTAGCCTGCAGACTCTCCTGCTCATCACTATCAATAACTTAAAAGCCCACCAAGAAAAGACATCATTAAAAGCACATTAAAAAGGCACATTGAGGGTGCACTGACACGTCTGGCTGGTGGAGAGGTAGCTCCTTTCCTCTGCTCCTTCCTCTTCTTCTGCTCCTTCCCTTCCCTCTGCTCCCTTCCCTCTGCATTTTTGCCCTCGGTTGTTGCACTTCCCCAGCTTTGCTCCCACTGAGAAGTTGTCCCCCTCTGAGCTGCTGTAGGAAGTTGAAAGTGAGAGATGCATCAGCTCAGCCCTGATTTTGATCTCTTTAGGAAGAGAAGATGATTATGAAGAAGCCTCCCTGCTAAGGGGAACAGGAAGCAGATAATTTGGGTTGGGTTTTTAGTAGGTGGAGGAGTTGAAAGCTCAACCTCCTTGGCCACCCCATCCAAGTGTGATCCTTGAAGTCCCTTCCAGCCCTGACAATTCTGTGAATCTGTGCCCCTCCCAGCCAGGAAAATCCTCCCATGAGCCTTCCCAGGGGGTTGCAGCCCCCTTGAGAGGGTCACATCCATCTCAAGGGGTCACATCCATCACTCCCAGGGGTCAGATCCCTCTTGAGGGGACAGATGTATCCTCCCCATGGGGTTCTAAGCCTCTCTCAAGGGGTTAAATTCCTCCCAGGAGGCTGACATCCATCCCTCCTAGGGGTAGGGGATGCAGATCCCTCTAAAGAGATCACGCCCATCCCTCTCAAGGGATCACATCCTTCCTCCCAGGAGGTTGACATCCATCCCTCCTGGAGGCAGGGGGTGCAGATGCCTCTAAAGAGATCACATCCAACCCTCCCAAGGGATCACATCCTGCCTTAAGCTGGCTGGAAGGGCTGTGAGGGAGCTCTAAGGGCAGCCTCATCCAGACAAGACCTCTCCTGCCAAGCTTGAGGCATGTCTAACACACTTGGATGGCAAGCTCGGGAGCTGCCAGGCACCTGCCAGGAAGGGGGAGGACACTGCCTGAGCAATCCTGGCTGCCCTCTATGACTGGCATTGGGTGTAGGAAAGAGGGCAGGGGCAGAGCTGAGGAAGTGCACGCAGAGAGGAGCTAATACCACTCAGCACAACCTATTTTAAGAGCTACCAGCAGGAAGGTGCCTGGGCTTGGGGCTAGCGGCAGAGCGGCGCCCATCTCGGTGTGCTGCTGGCGTGCCCAGGAGCCTGTACAAGCCTTGGGTGAAGTTGCCCAGGGCTGGCAAGAAGTGGCGCAGGTAGATCTCGTTGTCATTGCTCAGGGAGCAGTTCTGGGGAAGAAGAAAAAAAGAAGGGAAAAAAAAAAAAAAGGCAACAAAACGTTAGGAAGCAGTTCTTCCCTGGCAGGGTGGTGAGGCACTGGGACAGATTTTGTGGGCACCTCATCCCTGGAGGTGTTCAGGGCCAGGCTGGAAGAGACCTTGAGCACCCTGGGCTGGTGGGAGGTGTCCCTGCCCACGGCAAGGGGTTGGAACTGGATGGTCATCAAGGTCCCTTTGAGCAGCCTGCTCTAGTGGGAACCAGATGGTCTCTAAGCTCCCTTCCAACCCAAACCATTCCCTGATTCTGTGGCATCAGAGCTGACAGCAGGGTGGAGGAGCTGGGGTGGTAGCTACCAGCCTGAGCAGAGGGTTTGTTTCTGCTGGATGCCATCTCCACAGGATGTGGGACCAGGAGGGTGGGAATCTGTCCTCTGCTCAGGACAAGAATGTGGCCCCTGGGCCCAGTGGTGTGACCCCCATGGCTGCCGGCCCAGGGGACATTCACCCTCTTTCCTGCAACACAACAGTGGCCTGACCCCTCCTGTGGGTGTCTCTGGGGAGCTGGTACAGAGGCACCAGGCCCCGCACTTCACAAAGCTGGCACAGGGGGCACGGCCGTGGCGCGGTTGGGGGGGGGAGGGCTTCAGCCGCTGCTTACCTGCTCGCCATGCAGGCTCTGCAGGTTGCTGAGGATGGGCTCATAGTCCTTCTTGCACTTGCTGACTTTGCTGAGGGCCTTGACAGCCTGGCACATCAGCTTCTCCTCTGACAGCTGCCAACGGGAAGGAGGGAGAACGTCAGAACCACCCAGGTGATTTAATCCCATGCTGCTTATCAAAGTTACCAGGGCTGGTGGAAGACGTCATACAGCCCTGGGATTGCTGTGGCTGGAAAAGCCTTTCACATCATCCAGTCCAGCCTAATTCTGCCAAGGCTGGAGCTAACCCATGGCACTCAGCACCACAGTTCTGCTGCTTTTGAACACCTTCAGGGGTGGGGATTCGACCACCTCCCTGGGCAGCCTGCCCCAGTCTTTGAGAGCCCTTTTAGTGAAGAAGTTTCTTCTAATGTCTGACCTAAACCTCCCCTGGTGCAGTTTGAGGACATTCCCTCTCATCCTATCTCCTTGGAAGCAGAGCCCAACCCGCACCCAGTTCCAACCCTCTTTCAGGGAGCTGCAGATATTGAATTTCCTCTCAGCATCCTTTTCTCCAGACTAAACACCCCCAGTTCCCTCAGCTGCTCCTCCCCAGCCCTGTTCTCCAGATCCTTCATCAGCTTCGTTGCCCATCTCTGGACATGCTCCAGCTCCTCAATGTCCTTCTTGGAGTGAGAAGGTCCAAACTGAATCCAGCACCCAAAGGCATGGTCTCACCAGTGCTGAGCAGTGGAAGGCAATCCCTGCCCTGGAACTCTTACTTGTATTTCAGGATGAATTTCTAAATGACTTTGATCCCATTGCTGTAATCACAAGGGATCAGTTGGGGCTGGTCTTCTCTAAAGGACATTGGCGTGGAGCTGTTGTCACCTTCACCAGCTACCACTTGACCAGACAACCTCTGCCACGTGGGCTGCATGTCTATCATAAATGAATTTTCCACCCACCCCCTCCGTCAGCTTTTACCTTCTGATCCGTGAACATGACCTGTGCCACTCGGGTGTCATTGCAGGGGATCTGGGGAGGAAAGAAAAGGGAAAGCCATCATTAGGTGGCCATCAGTAGGAGATTACCACTTGGTGGCCATCACCAAGCGGCCATCATAAGCAGATCATCACTTGGTGGCCATCACTATGTGGCCATCGTAAGCAGATCATCACTTGGTGGCCATCACTAGGAGATCATCACTTGGTGGCCATCATTAGGTGGCCATCATAAGGAGATCATCACTTGGTGGCCATCATTGGGTGGCCATCATAAGGAGATCATCACTTGGTGGCCATCATGAGGAGATCATCACTCAGAGACCAGCATTATGAAACAGTCATTACAAGACTCTCATTAGAAGACCATCAGTAGGAAACTATCACTAGGAGACCACTGAGACCATCTTTAAGAGACTGTCCTCAAGGAGCCACCAGCCCTGCCCTCCACTAGGATGGGACATGGCACAGGAGCATCCCAAGTGCTGCCACCACGAGCACATTGGTCCAAAACAAGTTCCTAGGAAGATGAACCCAGGCTGGCATGGCAGTTCTAAGCAGCTGTTTGGGAAGGCTTGGGAGAGGCTCTGGGTGCTGTGGGCTGGAGCACAGACCTCCTCAATGGCTTGGGCCACCAGGTCCCCACCACCAAGCTGTCCAAGTCGCCTCAGTACAGCTCTGTCTGCTGGACAGGGAAGGTCTGGGGGAGGTTGTTTCATTTCTCAACAGTTTTTGTCTGCAATATGCTCAATGTCAGGTGGAAAACGTCACCTTTCCCAACCCCGGCAACCTCTTGTACCACCAAGCTAAGTGCTGAGCACCTGAAATCTGGGCTGAAGGGGGCTGGGGTGCTCAAAGAAGCAAAGAACATCATCATCACCATCATGATGATGAAGAAGGTTCCCCTGTGCTGTAAGCAAGGATGAGGCAGGAGGTGTAGCAGCACTCACCTGTGCTCCTGACATGTAGAGGTGGATGCGGCGAATGATCTCGAACAGCTTTTGCTTGGGAGGAGGAGTGGGCAGGGGGCTGGACGAAGTCAGCTGGAGCAGGGAAAGGAGAGCCAAAGCAGCCTTCAGGGAGGGGACCATCCTGGTGCCGGTGTGGGAGCAGGCGCAGGGCTGGCTGGTCAAGGCCTCTCTGGCTGGTCCCTGGGCACGGCAGCGTTTTATAGGGCAGGGAGGCAGAGGTGCCCCCACTGCCTGCCAAATATAGGTGTCTTCCTGTGCTGAGTGCTGGGGCAGTGCCAGCCACCCCAAAGAAGGGCATTATGTAATGACGGAGCAGCCTGGGCGCCCTCAGCCGCCCTTATCTGCTCTGCAGCTAACATGCAGATTTTAATCACCCACTTGATAACTGATGGAGATACTGGGATGGGGAGCTGAGAATTTCTCTTTGATGTTTGAGGATTTATTTACTACTGAGTGTGTTTGTAACGTGCTGCTTGTGGTGGAACACCATTAACCTGTGCGTGGGGAGCACCACCGACCTGTGCGTGGGCAGCATCATCAACTTCTGTGTGGGGAACACCTTCAACTTGTGCATGGGAAGCACCACCAACCTGTGCATGGGGAGCATCAGCAGCCTGTGTGTGGGGAACATCATCAACATGTGCATGGAGAGCACCATCAACATGTGCACGGGAAGCACCATCAACCTGTGCATGGAGAGCACCATCAACGTGTGCATGGGGAGCACCACCAACCTGTGCATGGGAAGCACCATCAACCTGTGCATGGAGAGCACCATCAAGCTGTGCATGGGAAGCACCATCAAGCTGTGCATGGGGAGCACCATCAACCTGTGCATGGGAAGCACCATCAAGCTGTGCATGGGGAGCACCATCAACCTGTGCATGGGGAGCACCATCAACCTGTGCATGGGGAGCACCATCAACCTGTGCATGGGGAGCACCATCAACCTGTGCATGGGGAGCACCATCAACCTGTGCATGGGGAGCACCATCAACCTGTGCATGGGGAGCACCATCAACCTGTGCATGGGGAGCACCATCAACCTGTGCATGGGGAGCACCATCAACCTGTGCATGGGGAGCACCATCAACCTGTGCATGGGGAGCACCATCAACCTGTGCATGGGGAGCACCATCAACCTGTGCATGGGGAGCACCATCAACCTGTGCATGGGGAGCACCATCAACCTGTGCATGGGGAGCACCATCAACCTGTGCATGGGGAGCACCATCAACCTGTGCATGGGGAGCACCATCAACCTGTGCATGGGGAGCACCATCAACCTGTGCATGGGGAGCACCATCAACCTGTGCATGGGGAGCACCATCAACCTGTGCATGGGGAGCACCATCAACCTGTGCATGGGGAGCACCATCAACCTGTGCATGGGGAGCACCATCAACCTGTGCATGGGGAGCACCATCAAGCTGTGCATGGGGAGCACCATCAAGCTGTGCATGGGGAGCACCATCAAGCTGTGCATGGGAAGCACCATCAAGCTGTGCATGGGGAGCACCATCAACCTGTGCATGGGAAGCACCATCAACCTGTGCATGAGGAGCACCATCAACCTGTGCATGAGGAGCACCACCAACCTGTGCATGGGGAGCACCATCAGCCATGAAGGAAAGCCTCACCATGTGCGCAACTTAAGCCAGTGTAGAGCTCGCTCAAGCCATGACCCTGTGGCCAGAGAAGTACCTCCTGGAGCTGTGCAGAAGGTTCAGTTCTGTGCTGTGTGGCAGGAGGCATTGCAGATGTTGAAATCTCCTGCGAGATGCCATCAAGCCCACTACCAAGTTTGTGGGGTGGCCCAGCCTTGCCATCTGTGCCAAGCTGTCTGCCCTTTCGCTTAGGCGTGCACCTCTGCCACCCCTGCGGGGCTCTGCAGCCAGCCCATGACCCAACCTACCATGGGGTGGGGATGGGGACACCACCGTCACTCGGCATAGGTGGGAGCACCCTGGTGCCCAGTGCTGCTTTCCAGGGCACCACTGCTGCTTGTTGATGTGGAGAGCCTCTCCTGCTTCACCACGGTGGTGAGCCTGGGGACATTCTGGGACCACAGTGCCCTGTGTGCCACAGCTTGGCCATGACGGGCGAGGGCAGTGCTTTGGAGAAGGAAATGCCACAGGACTGCTGCCAGAGGGGAAGCTCTGAACCGTGTGGCACAAACATATTGAGGTCATCTGGCAGCAGCTCCAGTAAGCTTCAGGAGACAAAGTCTGAGCTGAAAGAAAAGAAAAACCTCAAAGCTTTTATCAAGATGTTGAACATCTGCAAGGAGACAGCAAAAAGGCTCTTGCATGTAAAGGAAGAAGTGGCTGAGGGCATTCTCCGACATGTGGGTGGCTGGGTTTTAACCAGGACTTACTCAGCTCTAGAGCTCAGATCCCATCCTGCCAGGGCGGCTCCTGCAGAGCCTGACTGGGCATGGGGCCTCTCAGCCCCACATGCTGCCATGCCTGTGGGCATTGACATTTCCACACCATCCTACACTGTCCCAAACCATCCCTCACCAGCCAATGCCAGCCCAAACCATTCTACACAGTCTCACACCATCCCATGCCATCCCTCACCAGCCCATGCCAGCCCAAACCATTCTACAGTCTCACACCATCCCATGTCACCCCTTACCATCCCAAACCCTTCTACAGTATCACACCATCCCATGTCACCCCTCACCATCCCAAACCCTTCTACAGGCTCANACAGTCTCACACCATCCCATGTCACCCCTTACCATCCCAAACCATTCTACAGTCTCACACCATCCCATGTCACCCCTCACCATCCCAAACCATTCTACAGTCTCACACCATCCCATGTCACCCCTCACCATCCCAAACCATTCTACAGTCTCACACAATTCCTCACCAGCCCATGCCAGCCCAAACCATTCTACAGTCTCACACTATCCCATGACATCCCTCACCATTCCACACACTTCCATGCCATCCCACATTGTCCCATGCTACCCCACATCATTGCTTGCTATCTCACATTGTCCCACACCATCTCACTGCCATCTCACACAATCCCATGGCTGTCCCACAGCACCCCACGGCTGTCCCACGTCACCCCATCCCACACCATCCCAAGCTACCCTGCTTTGTCTCAACCCCACCCCATGCAGTTCCACACCATCCCAGAAGCCAGCAAATCACTCAGGGGTCCAAACCACCACTCTTTGAGCAGAAGCCCAGACAGGACCTCACAGACCCTCCCCAGCATGGCTGAGCTGTGCTGCCAGTGGGAATTTTCGGGGTTCAATCCCAGTTGGCTGACCAAACTGGCCCATTTCTGCCCTACACTGTTCTGTGTCTGTGCCATGCCCTGCTGCAGGCAGAGGTGAAGCAGCTTCTCCTGGCTCTGCTCACAGTAGACCCTGCCCAGGGGAGCTCCAAGGCTTCACCTTCAGCCTGTTAGTTGGAAAACATTACATTCATTTAGACCATTCTGGAATGGTTTTGGTTGGAAAGGACCTTAAAGATCTCAGAATCATGGAATAGTCTGAGATGGAAGGGGCCTTAAAGATCATCTAGCTTCAACTTAGATGGGCAGGGACACCTCCTGCTAGGTTGCTCAAGACCCCACCCAACCTGGTTTTGCACACTTTCAGGCTTGGAGCCTCTCCAGTTTCTCTGGGCAACCTCTTTCATGTGCCTCACCAGCATCGTGGGGAAGAATTCCTTCCTGATGTCTCCCTAACGTAGCAACATTCCAGTGTGAACCTTTTTCCTTTTCACTTTCCAGGCAAGCCAAGCTGCTGTATTATCCCAAGGAAGCACCAAACTTCACCGTTCAAACCAGCCCCTTTGTTTTCATAGAATCACAGAATGGTAAGGTTGGAAGGGACCTCAAGGATCATCTAGTTCCAAGCCACTGCCACAGGCAGGGACACCTCCCACTGGCACAGGTCACTCAAAGCCTCATCCAACCTGGCCTTGAACACCTCCAGGGAGGGAGCAGCCACAACCTCCCTGGGCAACCTGTGCCAGTGTCTCACCACCCTCACTGCAAACAACTTCCTCCTAACATCCACTTTCAATCTCTCCTCTGCCAGTTCAAACCCATTGCCCCTTGTCCTGGCATTGCAAGACCTTGTCAGTAGTCCCTCCCCAGCCTTCCTGGAGGCCCCTTCAGATACTGGAAGGCTACTCTAA